>VUJU01000557.1:64592-97450 GCA_009835225.1 Aphis craccivora
ATTTTTCTTAAAACTGTCATTTTTGTTTCATGCAGAATGCTGAAGTTGAATTGTAGAGTTCACACAAGATACAACTAGACATGATAAAATATTTTATCATGCAACTAGATACACTAGATATGTCTTAACTACTAACTCTTGTCTTTGTAAAAAAGTGAGCCAAGCGGAAAAGGATTTTGTTTTGTTTGGGACTTTTCTTTAACTTGGAATTTTCACGATGTTGGTAAATCAAATTCCAAATTATTTTTATTCCTACAATTAATTGTTCTAATAAAAATCTATTAAGTAGTACCAAATAATGTAGTAATATAACAATTTAAATAAGTCAACATTGGAATAAATGTAAGTTTTTAATAATGAGAAGTAAAACACAATTATTTCTTGGATTAGGTTGGGTTAACCGAACAAATATTTTTAAGAAAAGAACGTGATGTGTGTTTTGGATATTAAATCAGTTAGAACAAATTGACTTTGGAACTATTATTTTATGGAACAGAAGGTAGTATTTTATGATATCTATGGATGCCACAGATAAAAAGTTTTTCTTATCCGATCTGTGATAAAAAAATAATAAAGTATTTAAATATAGTATGAATATTATTATTATAGTTATTACTCGTTGCCATAATATTACGTATTACGTAATAACAACAGGACAACTATTGGACTGAGTTAATGCGATGAAACGACCGCTTCTTTATATTTTTTTTACATTTAATGGGTTTGAGGATTATGTAGAACTACTTCAGTACAGCATCATTTATACTGTAACATAATCAATGAAAAGTCATAAACGCATTAATTAATCATTAGTTCAATTTATTTTATTCTGTTACAAATTGCAACTATGTAAGTATATTATGATGTTTTATAATAATTATAATACTTATTATTTTATTGTTTTATTCTTATACTTTTTTAGTTATGTAATGGATCATTCTTACGACGAGGATGTTTTATTTAATCAATTTTTAATATCACTTTGCAAATCATCCGCAGAAACATTTTATAAAGCTGTTGAAAATGGATGGCCAATATGTGTTCCCAGAGAAGGTTCCTTCTTGAAAAATAGGTACTCTGAAAAAGATTTTAATGATCACATTTTAATTCCCAGTAAGTGTTCAGATTTAAAATTTATTACAATAAGTGGCCACGATGTTTCTGTGGACAACCATGCAGTTATATGTCAATATGAAAACAATACTTACACAGTAGACATACTTTTTATTGAAACATGCTATACAGAAGATAATCATAGCTATAAAATAATATGCATAGATGGACCATTAAACTGTGCTACTACATTAGAAGATATAATTGTAATAACATCTGTTCAAGACTGTTTAAATTTTTTATATTCCAAAAGCAATAAATTGTTACTAAAAGACTTAAGATCTTTAATGGATGATTTTTTATTATCCAATGACTATATTAATATGTCTATAGATCTCAAGAAAAAATCAATTGTAAATTTGTATACTAAATGTTTAAAAAAAGCAAGCTATCATACTAAAAAGTCCAATAATTTTTTTCAAAACAATATTAAACTTGCAGTAGAGTACTATATACAAAATAAACTGTATACTACTTTGATAAATGATATAAATATCTTAGTGTCAACAGAAGATGCCAAATTAAATAAACTTATAAGAAATTACTCTAGTGCTATGATTGACTTAGAAGTAGACCAAGAAGTAAAAACTGCAATACCAAATGCCAGATGTGAATTATCCAAGTTGTATATGCATAAAACTATTATTGGAAAGTTTAAATGTTTAAAAGATACATTTTTAAAATTATCTGATGGACACAAAAATTTTACAGTAGATAATATACTAAGTGCTTTAGTCCATTTAGTGATTCACTGTAAAATACCCAATTGGAATGCTCAAATATATTTTATGAAACATTTTATTTTCAGCAATATAAAAGACTTTGATGATAATTTCTATTTAACTTCATTAGAAGCAGCTATTGAACATATAAAAGTTCACAATTTTAATCTTAAATTATCAACAAATTTCCATGATTCAAATTATGGTACTTTTTATAATTATATTTGCAGTGGACAATACTATAAAGTTAAAGAAACCTTAGAATATGTAAAAATACAACAATCTAGTTCAAAATGTCATCCTTTATGTGAATGTGATTCTTGTATGAAAGAGGTATTAAAAGAATCCGCGGTTTGTGTGAAGTATAAAGATGAACAAGGCCTCACTCCTCTTCATGTAGCAGCTTTTTATGGTTATCCACTAATTATTGAATTACTCTTGGAGTATGGATCAGACATAAATGCTTTGGATAATTTTTCACTTACACCTGCCCATTATGCTGCACTTAGAGGGCAACAGAATGCATTATTGTTTTTGTTACATAATAAAGCATTAATGATTGGAGACAATGAAGGTAATACTCCTTTGCATTTGTGTTGTTCAAATGGTCATGATCTTTGTGTCAAAGCATTGTTATATTTCATGGAGTTTTCAGATTCAAAATTAAATATAAACATTCAAAATAATCAGGGAGACACGCCTCTTCATTTAAGTTTTAAATGGGGTTATACTAATGTAGTTCAAATACTGATAGAACAAGGAGGAGATCCATTAGTGTGCAATCGTAGAGGTCAAACTTGTTTTGATTGCGCTCACAATTCCAAAATGATAGAGACATTTAAAATCAATAAGAAAAATAATATGGAAAGAGTAAGAAGAAGTAGTGTTGAAATTACATTGCAGCAAAAAATGATTGGAAAAATAATAACTGCTATATCTGATGGCGACATACGTTTAGTACAACACTACTTAGGCATTGATGATGAAAATCAAAATATTAATACATTTGTTGATATAAATTGTTCTAATTATAAAGGCTATACTCCTCTTCATGTAGCAGCAGCCAAAGGCCAAACAAATATTTTAAAAATGTTAATTGGATATGGAGCAGACATTAATTCATTAACAACTTCTGAACAGTATACTGCACTACATTTGGCTGTAAAGAACAAAATGAGTGAAGTTATGGATGTTCTGCTAGATTCTGAAAAATGCAATATTAACAATCAGGATATTAGTGGTAATAGTGTATTGCACTATGCTTGTACAATTGGTGATGCTAATATTATAACTAAACTACTTGAACATGGTGCTGACCTCGGAATAATTAACAAGAAATTTATTAGTGCTTTGGATATCTTAAACAAAAATCCCGAGTTAAGGTAAATAAAATGAAATTATAATCTGTAAATTAACTAGATAACTGTTTTTTTTTTATTTAATACTTTTAAGTGAAGTAAGATCGGTTATTTAAAATTTAAATAACCTAAACTATTTATACTTCACTGCAAGCTTGGATTAAGGGGGAAGCTGGGGGTCCATGTGTGTAAAGGGCCCATAATCTTCTCGGTTAAAAATTACATTGAGTGATAATTTATACTTTTTATATTACCTACAAGAACATTTTTATTTTTTTCTTGTTTGAACTTATGGCCAATGGAGCCTGTTAAAAAGCTAGGAAAAAAAATTGTACATAAAAATACTTCATTTTATTTGTAAATAATATGTATTTTAATAAAAAATAATATGTTTTTATCCTCATTAATTCTTATCATACTTAAATAAAAATATTTAAATTTGTTTTATTGTATATTTTAAATTTTTATAATTTTAAGAATTGTTTTTATTGATGGGGGCGGCGGGGGCTCACAACCATGTATTGGCTCTTGGGCCCATGAAGGTCGTAATTCGGGCTTGCTTCACTGTAATATTACTAAGATATAAAAATAAACAATGATATTATACCATAAT
Organism: Aphis craccivora; assembly: GCA_009835225.1. Classification (NCBI taxonomy): domain Eukaryota; kingdom Metazoa; phylum Arthropoda; class Insecta; order Hemiptera; family Aphididae; genus Aphis; species Aphis craccivora. Next base: position 68,399 of record VUJU01000557.1, read on the forward strand.
ACAATCATCTTAAAATACAAAATTAAAAATAGGTAGGTACATTTTTTATGATTATAATTTATTATTATAATAGGTAATTCAAATAATAAACTTATATTTGTTTCAGGCACTTGATTTCAATTAAAAAAAAAAAACACTGATATCAAAATACAATAAAATATTATTTGAATCTTCAAAAAATAAGATGTTTAAAGTCTTATACATGAATAAAAGAAAGAAAGATCTATTTATAGGTATTTGATTTTTAAATTGTATTATTTATTATATAGTATTTAAATGAAGTGGGAAATGTACATAATTGATATATTTTCTGAGAAAATTGTAATGCCTATTTAACTATCTAAATAAATAAAAATTGTTAATTTTTTTTGTTTTAACTTTTAAAATTACTTTATATAATATGATGAATGTTTTTATTATGAATTAATAAATTATTTTTTATATATTTGAATATTCTGTAAAATTAAGGCTTATACCACAATCTAATATTCTTAATTTTTTTAATACTCTGTTAGAAAAATAAAAACAGTGATAAAAACATACTAATAATTAATAATGAACATATTTTTAATGTTTATGATGGCCAAATTCTTTTGCTATCGTGCTTAAATGCCAGTTATATACTACTTTAATTAATTATTATTGTATACTTTAATAGTTTTATCAATTCATGGTTTTTACCTAAGCAATGTTCAACAAATATGACTATTAATTACAACCAAAGAAAAACACTAAATTTTAATTAGATCATGTTTAATGATTTATCTGTATTTATTTGGTGAATATGACCTGCAGACCCCATTCTTAGACTTCGCATAATCAGTAATCACAACCTATATTCCTATCAACTAAACAAAACTACAAAAGTACCTATATTAGTATTGCAGCATGCAGGTAATAACAATCATGAATCAACTACTGTTGACTGTTCTAATAATTCTCATGACGTGTAACGTGTTCATTACTTGATAATTATTATTCATTCAAGTCCATAGATAATAAAGATATGGATAGGCCATACCTATGTTAAATATATTTGAGGTCGCGTATAATAATTATTATATAATCATAATGAATAATGATAATCGATACTCGTTATAGGTATACTTAGAGAGCCTAGATAATAATCTTATTATCTAGGCTTTCTCTACTATAGGCTCTCTAAGTATACTTGTTTGGCCTCAACTGGACTCCTAAGTACTGCTGATAAGACTGATGTGTCCTATCCTTAGATCATATACTAAGTATAGTATATGATCTAAGGTCCTATCCACGAAGACTAACATCACAAATATCTGTGATTAGAATACATCCAGATTTGTTTAATAAAAACATAGACCTTATACTTAAGGCACAGATATATATATATATATTATAATATAGATAACTGCATAGGCGCAATTTGGGGGGGACTTGGAGGGGCTTAGCCCCTCCAAAAATTTGTGTTTAAATTAACAAATTAAGTATTGAATCTTTCAATAATTACCTATCTAATCTATACATAATATGTTAAACGTTGTTTGAAAAAATAATAGATTAAAAATTGGTTTCAAACTTCTACGAATTCAAGATAGATTTACCTATTTATCAATAATTTATATAGAACGAGATTTGTCAAATGAATTGTCTAACGAACAAATTTCGGATAAATTTGCTATTTCGAACCGACGGTTACAATTATAATATACCTAATAAATAAATGTTATATTTTTAAATATTTCTTAGTTTTATTAATGGACGTATAATCTATGTAGGAAAATTGGTGAGTTAACTATGATTTCGGTATTAGAATGGGGGGGATTCCCCCACGGGTCTGTTTCATTTAAAAATATGTTAAAGTTAAAAACTGAAATTGCGCCTATGGATATCTGTGATCTAAGGTCTATGGATAAAAATGATAACAGAAATGAGTAACAGCATAACGTTGATAGTAATAAATAATAATATACCAAATCACCAAACAACTAAATCAACTGAAATTCACTGTGTTTCGTGGATCCCAAGTAATTTTTTTTTTTTAGAACAATTTTATATAAACATTTTGATGGCAATTGTGCTATCATGCTTCAAAAGATGCTTCGATGGCATCAAGTACACAGAACATACATCCTTTCCACTAATCAACCCTATATGTTTGGATACCAGCCGAATGGGTATAGGATACATATCAAATGATTGATGTATGCTTTATTTAAAATTTTCTAATAATCGCAGGTAATGAAGTAGTGATTGTGAAAAATGGTACTAGAATATGTGGTAGTGGTGGTGTCTTGTGTACTGCACCAATAGTGCAAAATAAATGTTATTTTGAAGTAAAAGTACAACAGTCTGGTAAGTAAAGCAGCTGTATGCCTTTTTTAATTAATTAAATATTTATATTTCTGTTTAGGAATCTGGGGAGTAGGTTTAGCTCTGAATGATGTAGATCTGTGTAAAGCACCAGGTGGTCACGATCAATATTCGTGGGTATTGTGCAATGATGGAGCACAACGATATAACCAGCAAGTGTTAAAAGCTATAGATAATACCATTGAAGAAGGAGATATTATTGTAAGTAGTAAATTTTTTTTTTTCAAATCTTAGATGCTATTAATTAACAAAGTGTTATTCTTTTTTTTTTTTTTTAGGGTATTTACTATGACCATGTTGAATTAAACTATTCAATCAATGGCCAACCTGTAAATGAACCAATTACAGGAATAAGAGGAACTGTATTTCCAGCTTTATTTGGTTAGTAAAAAAATTGTAAATATGACAGCGTTTATATTTGCTTTCACTTTAGGCTTTTTTAATTATAGTTATAAATAGTAACTTTTTATTTTTGGTTATTACGATATATTCTGTTCGATATAGATTTGGTTGATTAGAGATCATTTACTTATGAACCAAAGGTGTAATTACCTAACCTGGGGGTGACTGTTCATTAGGACTCCCTTTTAAAGTATATAATATTGTATTACCATAATACCATATATCCATATGTTTTGTTCCTATAAGTATTAGATTATTCATTAAAACATTTTTAAAGCATAAATTAGTCAAAAGTTTTACTAATGAATAATAATATGTCTAATACACTATATTATTTAGTATAACGAACTAATAATTAAAAACATTTACACTAACACAGATTATTGGCTTAATAGGTAAAATTTATTACTCATAGGAAACAAGTCACAAATATTTTGCCAATAAAAAATTAAGTCTGAAAAAATTACACTTTTTGGTGAAGTTATTATCATAATAAAATTTATTGTAGTTATAGAAAAAGTATACGTATTGTGTAAAATATTACAAAATTTTTCTAAAAATGTATAATATTATATTCATTTTGGTTATTTTGAAATAATAGTTTTACTTTTTGGGTAAATTTACCCAACATAAAACAATTGTAACTTTTTTTTTAAACTTAAATTTCTGACTATAAAGAAAATATGAAAAAGATTACTGGAACGAGTTAATAATATTTAGCCTACAATAATATGTATTGTTGTTTTTTATACATTTTTAACAGATCAACTATTGACTGTAAATGCTATTATGTTAATAATTCCACAACTGTGTCTAGTATTCCATTGTTGTCAATCAGGTTTTACAGTAATAGATGGCTTAGCGTTTGCTGTTATTATCCCGTGTCAGCATTTGTTATAATATTCAACAGCTGTTACAATATGTTTAAATATTAAGAATAGTAGTATTATTTCTATTTTTCATTTATTTTCTTAATATAATTTGTAAAATGTTCACAGCTACTTTGTATTAAAATCGAGAGACTGAGTTTTTTATTTTTTGGAAAATCGTTTTTGTCATTATAAGCTTATTAATTTTCTGTATAAAATTTATCACTGAGCTATAATTTTGTATGTTTAACATGAAACAATATTAATTCTATTTTATTTATTTCAGTGGACGATGGTGCAATATTAGACATTGTGTTGGAAAGATTTTCATATCCACCATCTAATGGTTATGATAAAATCATGTTAGAACAATCTATACTTTAACTATATATTGCTTCAAACCAAAAGGAACAGAAAATGACTAATTAATCATTCCATTAACAATAAATTATAATTTTGTATTTTTGCTATAAATTTTTTTATTTTTATGTGTATACCTATTAAGCCCATTTGTAAACTAATAAATTAAATATTATTATGTAATTATATTACTGAACATTTAGAAGGTTTGTTATGTTATTATATTAGGTATACAATAAAATAATACTATCCAATTTTTATTCGCATAAATAAAAACTTTCTTAGATAACTTAATTCCGAAAAAATGACTTCATATTTATCATTTATATGCAGATAAGTACTTAAAATACTTGTTCTTGTGTTCCTATAAATTAGCGTTTCTCAACCGTGAATGATAAAAATTCACGTATCTCTTAACCTTTCACCACAACTCTTCAATATATATATACCCTCTAGGTTAGTACCCAACAATTATAATACAATACCTACTATACTTATTATTATTATCTACTCATATAGTTTGAAAAACTGACTATTGTGTCAACAATTAAATATTTCACAAATAATTTCAAATAGATTAAATTTAATTTTTTGGGGGTATCCCCTCATACCTTTTCACACACCTGTGGTTAGGAAAAGCTGCTATAAACAAAACAATGTATACTTTGTGCCTTCTAACTGCTCTTAGTCACCCTAAGATAATATGTTCCAATTTTATTATATACATAGTACAATTAGTTTAATTATAGATTATTTAATTTTATAATTTTAACATTTACATCAAAAATATTATAAGCCTTAAAGTAAAAATTATTAATATGTATCAGTATTTCCAAAACCATTTAAATGAATCGTAGGACTAAAAAATATTTTAATATTTTAAATTTTATTTATTGTTATTTAACTGTATACATAAAAACCATATTATAAAAACATTTAACTCTTCTACTATTTATAGATAAATATATTATATTATTGTATGTACTTAATATTCATCTATCCATGTGGCCATGTGTTATGTGTTTATTATATATAATATAATTAGTTTTAATTTTATTATACAATAAAATCAGAATCTCAGTTTATAAAAAGTATATTTAATTTTTTTTAAACCATATTTTATCTTATTCTTCAATTTATATTCATTTTTGAAAATAAAATAACCTTTTATCATAATGTGTCAATGATAATGATGCGTTGGTTAAGCAGCTCTGATTATAAATAAAAAAACCTCTATTAACCATATATTATACTATATTAAAATATTAAAATAATTATTTAATATACTATGTTTATATATTTTTTGTTATTTCGAAGATTGCATTATAAATATGCTAATGGAGTATCTTTACTTTGTTTAATATGAAGTAGAATAATAGTGATAGTTAGTATTTGTAACTTTATAAGACAGTCAAATTACAATCCAGCGATATTCAGGCAAAATGGTTAATCATGTAACAAGTTGATCGCCAATGAGTCTTTTATACATAATTTCATAATCTTTAAAAGTTTTTGTTGAATTATTGGTATGCAATAAGAATGAATTGGATATTGGTTACTTATGTAGACAACTAGACAATACAAATAATGCAATTATAAGAAATATAATTTATTCCATATCAATTATACAAAGTTAACACTATAATATTTTATATTTAATCAAATTCAGACTCATGTGGATAAATAAAATATTCACATTTTAAATATGATTACCTAATTATTGTATAAGTATACAACATATTTTCATTCACCTCTACAGCTTACAAATTATTAAAATATATTTGAGTTTGAGATATTACTGTTAAGATTGTCAACTTACTGAATACGCACAATTGTTTAATATATACATATTTATGCTTTTCTATTATATAATAATAAAATACTTGGTAAATAATAAGTATATTTTATAAAATATAAATAAACTATACTTTAATACATTCACAGCTAAAATTGTATTATGTTTCCTAATAGGTGGTTAAATTAGTTTGGTTTATCAGGTATACAAGTTATCGGTAAATAAAAATAATATAATTACCTAATTTGAATTTGATTTGGTTAATTTTAAATTACAGTATTGTAAAAAGTAAAATTTGATAATAAAGAATACATAAGTAATTCAAATGATAACTTTGCTCATAATTTATCTATGTTTCAATGACATATTTTGTTATTATTTGATATGTATATTTTTAGTGATCAATCTTAATTCATTTTGGAAATATAATTTAAATTACTGCAATATGATTTATTTTGTTATCTAATTACATTTATATTAATTGTTAATTGAAAATATTAAAATTTTACTGGAATGGTTCAATTACCGTGGACAAATATTAATTAATTTTAGATAAGTTTACAATTTTTATTAAAGTTTTAAATATTATTTTCCTTTTATTATGATATGAGAATTTAATATTTGTAAAACATTGCTCCTTTAGTACAACAATAACTAAATTATATTAATATATAAACTATAAATAAATATATAATAACATTATTATTTAGTTGTATTCAATTCTTAAAATCTGAATACATACAATTTAATTTTAGTATTTTGGCATGGCAGGAACAAGCTCGGGAAATGATTAAAGCATAATATTATTATACAATATACATCGTTTCAAATAAACAAGAGATCTGTTGCTTTTGTTTGTTTTTTTTTTTTTAACAAAAACAGTTAATGCTACGTATAATTTACTTCATTGTCAGCAGCTTCAGTCTCTACTTCTTTTTCCCAGTCAAATGCAGTTTGACTAGGTAATTGGCCTAAATGTGCCCACCGTTCTTTAAAATTTGTGTTTTTTGCTCGTAATTTTTCAAATCGCCTAATATAGGAAAAAAAATCAATTATCGTGTAAGTATAATTACTAATTAGTATTAAAGAATACAGTACCGAAATAAATAATGCTTTGCAAAATTGTACAGCTCAATGTCCAATGCATTTATTTTTTTTACTTTTTCCAATTCTTCAGCATTTAATAAAGATTTATAAACAGCAGATAGAGTTGTATTATGTTGTGTAAATGTTACTGCAAATCTTAAATTAAATGTTTCTTCAAATATGTATTGGTTTAACTGAAAATAATAGTTCTATTAATAATAACTGATAATCCAACATATTTTTTTATATTCTGTACTTTTTGAAATTCAGTGAGTCCAAAAAATGCTATTGATAGTAAGTTTCTTTTAGCACTTGCTAGCATGACCCTGTTCCGTTCTTCTTGATTCATATACGAAGAATTATAACAACCAATCAGAGATAGATCTGCTAACATTCTAGTTTGTCTAAAAAATTAAGAAGCAAATAATAAATAAATAAAGAAGTAATTTATTAATTTTCCATTCATCCATTTTTAATAATTACTTTTCTTTTTATAATTGTACAAGAGCCAACATTTATCTTAATCTTTTAACAACATTTTCAAAAATAATATACATATATATTTTATTATCCAAGTATCTTAATGTATTAAATATTTAACATTTTGATTACCGATTGGCAGCTAAATTATATGGACAATCTGCAAACGAATTTAATGTTACATCTGTCCAAAATGTACCATTATAACATTTTGGCAATTCTTCAAGTGATGCTGGATGACCTCCACACCAATGTCTAGACATTCTCCAAGTTGCTCCTCTTTGTACATGTTTGTATTCAGAGAGGTAACGGCTAACTGGATCTCTCAATAAAGTAAGATAGAAATATCTACAATGATAAATAATTAGATTGATTTTAATCAGTAAGTATTATTACTCTAATTACCTTCGTTTAATAGATTTTCCCTCATTTTTATCAAGTTCAGAATCAACACATCCAGTTAATTCAGTAAAATCTGCATGGAGTCCACACTTCCATCCAGTAGAATATCGACTAAAGAGCCAATTTTCATTTCGACTAGGTCTGAAACAATAACATATCTTTCTTTTTCTTTGACATGTACAAGGACGCTGTAAGTCTAAATCTTGAACAAGATGACGCCCAAATGATGTACCACCAGTTTTCTGTATATGCAAAAACACCATGACATCATGTGCATTCATGTCAAAACGTAATTGGTTTTCACTTTGCATATCATTGTAACTCACTCCTGTACCTGTGTCTTTGGCACTTTTAAAGTCTAAAATAAAAACAATATTTTGAAGAAATAAAAAAATGTTGGGAAACAATTTATAGCTCACATTCTTACCAGTTATGTTGGTAGATAAAAGATTCATTACTGTCCATTCTGAATAAATGGCCGGTTTAGGATTATAGGAAAATGAACAACGATTGTCTGAACAAAAATAACCAAAATATATGATTCCGAATAAAGTCAACAATGCAAAGAACATAACCAGTTTCCTTAATGTAATACGATGTTCTGTTTTTCTTCTCATTTGAATGTCTTTTAACAACTGTTCGCAGTCCGATTGAACAACTACATCGGTAAAGCCCATTTTTTACCAATCATTTCATACAGTTTGTTATACGGACTCATATATCCAAGACAAGATAATTATCACTAATTAATGTTTGTAAAATGTTTTGTCGACATGAAAGTATACAGATTTTATGATACCGATTTTAATAATATTTATGAAACGGTATCATAATGACATAATCATTAATTAATATGTAATAGGTATATTATAATTTATAAGACGTAGTCAAAAATGAAAACTACTTGAAAGTTGAAAATAATAATTAAAAATTTCAAATGTTTACATCCTTTATCTTAAAATGTCTGTAAATTAGATTAACTGTTATCATAGTCTGATAACTTAACAGTGAGATCAGTCAATATGTTACCAGCACTGCTTTTAGTTTCCCGTCAGGTCAATATTTTAGCGCAATTTACATTTGTATTTTGAATTCAGTAGTGTACAGTTCGTTATTGCATAAATATATTATACGCTGTGCAATAAACCATTGTAATTTATTAAATCGTCTGTAGTTTGATGCTGTGTTTTAATTTCAGAGATATAATAAAATATCGGTTTTATATGAAATCTACAACTATCAACATATTTATTGCAGAGAATTTATTAATTATTTAATATTGTTTACTGCTATATTTGCAGTATTTTTTGCAATGAAGATAATATGGATTACTCCATTATTACTAATCCAGAGTTACCGTAAGTTATGAAAATCACTAGTATTGTTATTGAATACAATTAATATATTTTATAAAATATAAGTCGTAGCCTCGTAGGTAATTTTAATGAATTTTCATCAATAAATAGATATTTATCATTTAAGTGTTACTGTTTAATTCATATAGTTCAACCAAGAATAGGAATTTTTCTACTGATATTTTGTACTTTCAACTTTGGCACTAAAATAATTTTTATTTGTTTTATTTTTAATGTATATATTTTAAATTATTTATTTATACGAGTAACTGAGTAAATAATACTAGGTATTTTTACTGGGTTAGTTAAAAGTTTAAAACTTTATAAGTATCATCAGTTACATACATTTCTAAGATATATTCAATTTGAAATAGGTATAAAATATATTTTTACAAAAGCCTAACATTTTGCCAAAATCACGAAAACCTGCAAAGAATTTTGTAGTAAAAAATTTATTAAGTATTATAGCTATAAGCATTTAATATTTAATTCAATATAAAGTTTCTCAAAAGTAGCTAAAAAATATATCTTTTTTTATTGGTATTTTAAGTTCAAACTTGTATGAAATAAGATATTTAAATAAAAAATATTAAATAACAATTTCAGTTACTTTGTTGTAATTTTAAATTTATTATTAATGAGTATAACCATTATACCGGTATTTTTTTACCGGTTATTGATACTTGAAACTTTTTTTTAATGTACACTCGTATAAATAATAATATAAATTGTATACACATAATGATATTTTTTTCAGTTTTGTACTTTATTAGGTATTATTTTAAGATTCTGAACGAAGTGATGAATGTATTTTTATTTTTATAGCTGTCGAGTTCAATATTTTATGTACAAAAAAATTGTATACCTCTTCGGCCTAATGCACTATAACTATGTAAAAATTGTTTATTCTTATGAAGAATTTATAAAAAAAAAGCTGAAGATGTTATAATGTAATAAAAATGAACTAGTTATTTACAGGCTATAGGGATAGGCTATTGCATATAATATTATATTATAATTTTGTTTGTCATTATTAGGTACTTATTATGTTTATAATTTACTGTAGGAGATCGAAACAGTTAATATAATATAATTTTTTTTTACTATCACGGTGATATAGGTACATTTTTATTAGGTACGTGCCAATTATATAAATATTTATTATTTATATTTTATAGTAGGTACACTATTACCTAAAAACCAAAATAATTACATTTAATATAATAATTATGTATAAAATGATAGAATACTTAATTTATCAAATTATTTGACTTATACTATACAAGAACAAAAAATTCTTACGTGGAGCTTATAGAAGATTAAACTTTAGTAATAATTTACCTACACAAATATTTTTCTAATTTTAGAATAATGTTCGAAGTGTTAAGTTTTGACCTGTAAGTGGTTGACGTGGTTGTGTTACGGCTTGAATTTGCACTGTTTTGCACATTAAATGTGCTTTTACATTTTAAAAACCTTGCGATAAGGAGATAAAAATCAATCATTGCTTAACAGTTATAGGTACTAATTTGTACCTTTTTTTTTGTGTAAGTTTTTGAATATATTCTTACTCTGTGGTTTGAATTGACGACACCGCGGGAACTGCTTTCGCATTACTTCCGCGGCGCACTTAACAATAAATTGTATCTATTTAATATTTTGAAGATAACTATACAAGATTTTTTATCTATATTTAATCATTTGTTATCATTTATTATTAGTTATAATTTTATAAATAATAAATGTTATAATACAAAATCTTATGTAGGTATTGTATAATATGATAATTAGTTAATAATTGATGAATTGTTTTTATTTACGAAGACTTCGACAAGGGACTGGCTGGACTTACCCAAATGCCCACTAAGTTCGATATTATTATACGATTAAACAAATATACTGATATACAAATGCTTACTGCTTACATCGTATACTGCATTCGATATATCATAATGTACACTAGCGTAGTATCATTGATTTTAAAATATACAGAGTATATTTATACAAATGTAATAATTTTATTATAATCACTAATCAGTGTAATCTATAGAGTATAGGTACCTCAATATACTACATTTTTACCAATTTTACCATTACAAATAATATAGTTAATAATACTTCATGTCATATTATATCTACTTCCATAGTTCCATAAAATATTAATATATTACATTATTTACACATTTCATTATATATTTATACATAATATCTTGTCCTACGTCACATTAAATAAAATTTACAATTCGATGTTGTAACAACATAACATATATTAAACCTAAAAATATAAAAAGCTTCAATATATTGTATTTAAGTGTATAATTGATGTATATGTATATTATATATTCATAGGCGTGCGCAGACTTTGGAGTCAGGTGTGGCTAAAATTAATCTGGCAATCCCCCCTCTGTCATGGTGACCCAAGAAAAAAAATATAGAAATTTCCAGTACAAATTTGAAATTTCAAAGTGACCTTTTTGTTGGTGACTGGAAAATGTAAGCAATCATTTTTCATTATTTCACACAATAAATTATAAAATTCATCAATAATATTGATTTAAAATGTTAACATTTCGATGGGCAACCAATGTATTTTTAATTATGTAATTATCTGCGTTTTAGTTTTATTTTGTTATCAATTTTCTAAGGCTTTAACGCCTTATTACTTTATTTAGTACTGAGTACCCAACCACGTATAACAATAAGGCACAGGTGTGGCTAAAGCCCAATACCCGTGCACACGCCTATGTATATGTATATTATGTAAATTATAATATAACCATTATATATAGTATATACTAATATACTACATAATATATTATAATATAGTTTATGATAATAATAACAAGTCAGTAAGTCACGATATAAAATTGGTAAATATTATATTAGTAGATTACTTCCTTCTCTATACAAGCAAATATATAACTATTAACAACTAGATAATAAATAGATTCATAGAAATAAATTTAATTATAATTATTCGTATACATATTGATTCTACATTGAATTTTCAGGTACAATTGGTCTACATTTACAAGATGAATACAACCAATATTCATTTTACCAGAAGAGACCTTTAAGTCCTCGACCATTGGATACAATGGCAGATTTAACGAATGACCTTGGAATATGTGTTTTGCGAGTATGCAGCAATTTAACACTTATGTATTGAAAACCGTGACGGTTCGCTAGCCGACCCGAAACTAATAATATAAAAAAATCATCCTTTCTTATAAATACAAATATAAAAAAATATTTACTATTAATAAAGAATCCGAACAATGTCAATTAAAAAAATTCACTTTTAGCACATTTAAGGTGTAAATCAAGGTTAAATTCATTTGAATAATATTTAAGTTTCAAGTACCTACTTTTCTCAATGTAACAACTATTAAAAGAGTTTAACTATGCATGAAATTATGTCCATAACGTTAGTCACCCAAGTTTAAAATTCAAGTTTTTTCTCTAAATTCATTGATTCGTGACTTTAAAATGATTTTTATTTTTATTATTATTATATAAGAAAATAAAATTCTAAAGTTAAATAATATTGTAAACAATGGCGTAGACAGGGATTTTCGTTGGGAAGGGAGAGAATATAAAGGTCACGGGGGGATCCATCCCCCATATTCCTCTCGTGTCTACGCCCATGATTAATACACATATCATTAATATTTTACATCATGTTTTTATATTATATGTTTGATATTCTAAGTGGTGCGAATGAAGACATTTCCATTAGTCCCATCATTTAGAATTTTTAGATTGTCTAGTTAAATAGGTATAATTTAGTATTTTATGGAGGTATAATATCTGATGAATAATCGAATTATAGAATGATAAATTATAATGATTATAGAATCAATATAGTAACTGTGATGCTACGCATAGCAATTTCAGAACGTGTCTACTGGCTACCATAGTCAATAGTCACATTTCAATTCTTTAAAATACACTGTATTTCAGGTAATAGCTGCTGGTGGTGCGATTGGAAATATTGCATTTTCTCCTTTTGGTTTAATGGCAGTATCAGTTCTACTTTATGAAGGATCGAGTGGATATTCTGCTTTACAAATAAAACAATCTCTTAATTTACCTTGGGAAATCCTTGCTGTCAGAATTGGAGTTCGGGATTTAAATCGCTATCTTAAAGTAAATAGTTTAATGGTTATAAAGAACAATAATATTAATTGATCGATAACATTTTGATATCCTAGACATATTTCAAAAGTGATGGGTTTTTGAATGGCCTAACTATGAGCAGAGAAGAAGTATGTCTTAGGCCACAATTTAAACGAGTACTTCGACTGTACGGTTTTGATGATCCCAATAGTTTTCTTTTCGATTCGTGCCCTGAAAGTGCTACGACAACGATGCAACCATTGCAACCAATGTCTGTTACTACTCATGGTACTGTAGTGACAGAAATGACCCCAACTAGCCAAATAATTCAAGTTTCAACTAATATTACGAATGGATCAGCTAGTGATACATCGACCGTGGCAACTGAACTTCCAGCCAAAGTAACTTACGTGGGTGATGCTAGTTTTACTATATCTAATATCGATACAAACACTAATCTACCGATGAATTCTCAAACAGTCACGATGATCGTTGATATTGATACACAACCTCATACAATGCCATTAGAATTTTCAACTAATCAAGCAACGACAACAGTTCTTATCAATGAACAAGAACCAAAATCATCTAATGAAATAGAAGTGACTAGTACAAAACTAAACGAGTCATTAACGACTGAAGAAATCATTTTAAGCACTACACCCATTACCTCTGACGATCATATGACAGGGGAAGCTACAGTAACACAAACGAACACAGATTTTAAAAGTGGAGAATTGAATTCACCAATCAAACAAAATCCTGAATTAATAAATAATAGTAAATCTCCAACTAATCCTACAGACATTTTTACTACTACTTGGTCGCAGCACGAAGGTACAACCGATAGTTTATCCTATATTACAATCGAAGATGTGTTTACAAGTGTGAACAATGAAATTATTTCACCGAGTAACTCTTATGTTACGTCTCATAAAGATAATCCCGATATTACGATAATTGCAACAACGGAAATCCCATTCAAAATTACTGTTAATAACGAACTTAATGGGCCACATACTGAAATGGAAGATAAATACCTTTTTCTTGGAAATACTGTGGAATCCATAATGACCACAAGCAATGCATTAAAAATAGATTCAGACGAGACGACTAAAAGCATGGACGTTGTACGTTCATCATCATCATCACAAACAATTTCATCAACAAATCCTATAGTTAACAATGATGGCGCCACTATAGAGATTGAAACGAATTCTAATCTTAAAAAAATAACCGACCAAACAATACCATATACAAATTCTAAATTGAATAACAATCAAGTAACAACAGTTGCTGATAATTTAATATCATCAACAGATATTTCAACCACTACGGTGAGTTCAAGTAATGCGACTGAAAACGAAATTATAAGAGAAGCAGAATCCAATCAACATTATCGAATAGCTTCTTTGGAAAAAAAGAGTGCAAGGTCCATGGAATCTAATAGTAATTTACCTACTTTCAACGTAGAGTTCGTGGTACGAAAAGAAGATATACGAAACAATAACAATCATACAAGAAAAAGGACCATTATTAAACCTGATAGGATTTTGAAGGAATATCCATCAAATTCAGGCGTTTCAATTACACTTAGGGAAACAAAGGAGCGTAGAAGAAGACATTTGAATCAGTGTAATTTTAAAAGGATACGATATATATAACTATCTAAATGCAGGTTATTGAAAAAAAAATTATATTGATTATCCTTTTTAGATCAAGGATATAATACTAATCAAAACCAATGGTTTAATGGTTACAAGACTTATGGACCAACATTTGGCTGGACGGATAGATCATCCAATCCATTTGAGTCGATTAATTTGTTCAATTCTGGTTATCAACGTATTCCATTTTTTACATATACAGCAGTATTGCCTTTTGGTTTTATTTTCGAGCTTAAGTCACAAGTTATCGAGATACCTTTAGATGTATGTATACAATCATAGATATTATAATAGTAAGGATTAATTTAAAATATTAAGTAGCTAACTGCCGAGTGCTGAGTTAAATTATTAGTACCTAATATACCTAATATGATGGTCAAAAATACCTAATTAATTAAATTTCATATAGATAAGTGAAATAATTAATATTATTGAGAACAACAGTATTAATTGTCAAAAAAAAACATTAACTATTTGTATGAATTTGCGTATGTAAATTAAATTTAACTTTAACTTTTTACTTTTTATCAACTGTTATTGTCGGGGTCGAGTTTACATTTTACGATTGACACAATAATAGTTATTCTATTGTCCTACATTCTACATGGGCAAAATAAATTGTTGTGGGGAAATATATAATTTACGAGGTGTAAAAGTTAAGTCATTGATAATTATATAAAGAGTTCATATATTCTGTCTATTCAAATTAATTATGTAATTTCCTGTCATGATGATTGTCCAGTGTTCACGCAATAAAGCACATGAAATATTAATTGTTATCATTAGAAGCAAGAATAGTGTCGTTTAGAGGAATTCGAAATTGGTGGGTGGGTTTATTAATACACATAAGTATGTGGTTTTACGCAACATTTTTCATAACCAACAATAACATAATATATCAGTGATATAATATCCATCTTTACTAATAATTTAATTGTAGTGCACAAGTAAATACTATTCTTGCGACGATTTTAATATTTTTCATATTTAGAAGTTAGAGCTTAGTAGCTTAGTACTTATATAATCTACATTATTTTGTTTTACTTTTGAATAAGTTATTAATGCATAATTTAATATTGTCGACGTATTTTTTATTTGTTTATCTTATAATTTATATAAAAAGGACCCTAAGTACACATTGATGATAGTTATGCCGAACCATCCAGATGGTCTGTCTGAGCTGCTGCTACTGTTGCCGTCCATGTCTTTGCGCAACATTCACAATTCTCTAAAACCAACGGCCGTACACGCGACTGTACCCACATTCAAATATACAGCCAAAGTGGATTTGACTTCAGCTTTACAACAGGTGATTGACCGTCGAGATTGAGATCATTTATAAAAATAAAAAAAAAATAGAACTTCCCGTTCATATAAATTCATACATATAAAAAGAATGCGTACATGCAGGTACAATAAATAATTGTGGTACGTTCATTACTTGGACAAACAGACCATGCAATTTAATGTTGAAAGTGTATACGTCTTCCTTATAAACTATAGTTCCTTAATCGGCGTAAGGTTCAAGGGCACAATAATACGTCAAAGACCCACCGGCCACTACCGAACACTGCAGTTTAATCATCGTTATTATTCCATTCTTATTATTATATTATTTATTATTTTTTTATATTACACGTCCCTCAGATACGAAATAAATCATATGAACTCATAGTCATAATACAGCTCATATAGACTATAGTATGTTGTACAACGTGTACGTAGAACATGTTAAATAAATAGGTACACAGACATATAGTGGTGAATATTCAAAGATCAAGCAATTATGCTAAGCTGCTTAACATTGATGAGAAAGACGAAGGTTACTCTGAAAACACAAAAATGTTTTTATAGATACAAAAAATAGTCCATACATTATGTTATTGTTATCAATAAGATTTTTTCGAGCCCAAAAAAATATATAATTGACAGTGATCAACTTATACCCGGGGTCCGTGGCAGTCTTAATAATACATCGTAATTCGTATTCGAAAAAAATTGGTAAGGGGTCCGTGGTATTTAAAAATTTTTCATTAGGGATTCGTGATCTACAAAAAGTTAAAAACCAATCCTCTAATGTAATTATAAATAATAATTCAACGATTTCTAGTCTTTTTTCTGACACTCAAGAGTCAAGACTCAATATATACATACAATATATATATATATATATTGTGTAATATATTATTATGCATAGATGTAACTAGAGTCGAATTATACGTATATTATTGTAATTAATATACCTATGTTAATACTGTGGATATATCATAACTTTAGAGTTTAGACTGTATGGGGAGAGTAAAAATATAGGTACAGTGAATTGAAGACCGGATTATAACTAAAAAATAGATTTAAGAGATCTGATTATAATAAATATAATAGATAATTATTTAATACGATTATAGTTAATGATATTTGATTAAAATTTGTATTGAAATACACTTTATCAGTGGCATAAGTATATAGAAATTAATTTCGGAGGGATTAAAAAAAAATGTATGATAGTATTTTATATATATATATATATATATATATAATATTATAACAATCAAAATCAATGTCCATACCAACCATACATTTAAGGGGGGGTTTGAACCCCTAAACCCCCCTTATATACGCCACTGCACTTTATAAGACGTATTTACAGATTAGAATAATATATAATATATTATCATTTTTATTTTTAAAATAACATATACAATCTATAGGGATATCGTGTATCATATCATGGACATAATGAGTATATTATGTGCTTTAAGAGAAAAATAGAGCATGAGATATAGGTGCATAATATTATATATTATCATACGTCTTATATTTCATTTTTAATGACGAAGAGGAAACCGATTTTACTCTATTGTTTATTTTCAACTTTGATTTAATACAGAACTCCTTGTGACTACTAAATCCCAGTTACGACTATGACTGTACGTCTGTACAGTGTACACTCGTTGTTTATTTGGATTAAACGTGTCAATAATTGTAAAAATAAACAATACGTATTGCAACTACGATTAATAATCGCAACGTTTTTCGGTTCACAGATTGGTATCCATGACGTGTTCTACAGGTATAGGGCGGACCTTTCGTTTATGTCACCGGATGCTCGGCTGTTCGTTAGTTCGGTCCAGCAAGTGGTGTCCGTGACGGTCAAAAAGTACAACACGCCACCGGGTAAGTGTTCAGGGACGAGGCGCGGCAATTGACATTTATTGAAACTTATTGTAACTAATAATTATATTATATTATATATCGAGAAAAACTTTTTCACGTGCAACCAAACAGGTAATTATGTAATATGTAAACATCTAATATCTATACAGTCATCTGCTTAACTGTATACCGGTATAGGACATAGGTATGCCAATTACCTATTTACGCGTTCAACGAGAATTTTCATTTATACAAATGGGCATATTACCTTAGATGTAGTGTGTGTATTGTGTTATAATACGTATATAGCGTATACATTATATTTTACATTTTATTTATCCGCGTAGGAATGTAAACAGTGACCATGAAAAATCGTATTTATTCGCTATATCTGTATGAAATCGGATTTGTGGACGCTGGTGTTCACAGTGGTCTAAAATCACCAAAAAACTCCACCGCGGCTAATCGCCGCTGTCCTTCGGCCACCACGACGTACAATATGTTATATATTATACTATTTATACTAAACTATAAACTATCAACTATCGGTTTATATTGCCATGTATATACATGGTAGGTACAGTAGTACTTATATAATACCATTGGTTATATATACTACGAGTACCTATGTATAATCAATGATAATACCTATATTGACATTATTGTATTATACTATTCGCCCCGTCATTGCGAACCTAATAGTTCATTAGTCATTACTCATTACTATATTATATCTGTAGACTGTAATAAACCAGTAAACCATAGATCTACTACCTATAGTACCTACAGTTTTAGGTATTCGCAGGAGCGGATCTTGGATATTTTGATAGGAAGGGGGCATATATAAATTGTACAATGATTCTTTAATCATAATTAATAATACATAGGTACTTTTATTTTTAAACAAAATTGGTATTTGATAATATTATATTTAATATAATGTTGATTCTATAATATCACACAACAAAATAATAATTTATACCTACATATAGGCAAGTTATATTACACATATATGTAGTCAGTAATAAGAACAAATATTTTTTATAGATTCTCATACTTTATTACCTCATAGATCAAATTGAAGTATTTTTCATTTATATGACTCGTAATATAATATAAAAAAAAAAATGTCGTTAGAAAATTAACAGGGGGGCACGTGCCTCTGTGCCCCTCCCCTGAATCTGCCACTGGGTATTCGACTCACAATGTATCGCGAGATTATTAGGTTTCAAGTGTTTCGACTCTTTAGTGTGTTTCGTCTGTAAATAATTTATACTTTTCATCACGATTTTTTTATACGTAAGATGAAGTTCCATGTTTTTCCAGATTTTCCAGATTCTCCTGATTATAGGTGCAGTTATTTACCCATAATAGGTACAACTCTTTAGTAATATGCAGAGTAACCTTTAAAGCTATATTTATTTTTTTCGATCGGTTAGGTATAAAATTATTAACTTAAATAGTTTGAACTTATATATCACTATTCTATCTTTTCTTTATTTTTGCTATGTTCTGGCATTAAGTTAATGGACAGATTTTGGACATCGATTTAAATAATTAAATAATTTGCACATAAAATTATTATAATTTTATGCGCAGTGTACGTATTATGTTGATTATTGAACGGCATTCAGGTTTAAGTATAAGATAGGTATACTATATAGGCGCGTGTAAGTACGGTATTTTATGTCATAGCCGGTAGACATAATACAATACAATTTTTCTTCTCGGTTGATCGGTAAACCGAAACGAAGTAAACACATACATTGTCCTCATATGCGACATGCAATTAGTTTTGAGTAAGCAATCGATCGGATCGATTTTTTTCACAAAAAAAAAAAAAAAACTGAGTTCAAACATTTTGTGTACTTCATAGTTCATACATATTACGTAATTCATGCAGTTTAATGTGTGTAGGAATTTCTAATGACAGTGTTATTTGTAATTTTCGTGATTTTGACAAATTTTGTCAATTTTATAATTCTTATAAAAAAACATTATTGTGACTATGAGTTTTTAATATATATTAATTGGGAAATAAACTACGTATTAAGAACCTGTACTCATTATTAGAACATTTTTACTCAGTTATAAAGATAATTTAAAACAAATATAAATATATGATACATATACCTTTATATTATTTCAGGAAGTTGATAAGTTAAAACGTTAAAGAATTGATAGTAATAATTTATAGTTTTTCCAGTTTTAATTTGAATAATAATGCGTTAAATTAAAATAATATTTATATACTGATATTAACAACTTACCTGTAGTTAAAAAGTAGTTTGCTGGTTACTAGGTTACTAAATAAATGGTTTTATGCTTGTCACACCCGTATCACGTACCTATGTGTGTTTCCGTCTTACAGAAAAGTAAATTTTAGTTCAGTGTATGTATATTGTATAATACTGCACGTGTTGTTAGCTTTAATAATAGAAAGAATTTTCCTATTATAAATATTAATGGTAGGTAGGTAAGGACATTTTTAGTGTCATAGCATTGTTTTTTTTTATAGGTAGATATTAATAATTGTTATGAATTTATGATAAATTAAATACATAGACGTAAAAAATGTGTGACATCATATTTTAATGATAAACGCAGGGAAAAAATTCCTGTTGGGGGAGGGGTGAAAAAATATAAAATGTTAATAAATATCATACTGTATTAAGGTAGGTACTCAATTTTTTAGATACTTGTATAAAATTAATAATTTCAGTATATAAAACAGCTAGTATGTCAGTATTTATACGTCTCGGTTCTTTGGCCATTATAATTTATATTAATGAGTAATGACCTATTGCATCAATCTGTAAATTTGTTTAATAGCTCATCATTAGTTTTGTTGCATAGATATGCTTTCAATATTCAAGGACAAGAAAAGTCATTTGGGCTTTAGCCATAGAAACGGGGAGAGTTGCAGTTGCACACTTGCAACGACCTAAAAAAAACAGTGTATTGTTGTAATGGCTTGGTGTAAGACGCTTGTCTAATGAAATTGCTTAGCACTAAAAAATTATCTTGAATTTTAAAATTGTGTAGATAGATGAATTACTTGTCATAGTATTTTTCATAATTAAGAAAAATTCTAATTTAAATTATAGTATAGTAATATGTAGGATACTGAACAAGCAATTGTTTAAATAGGTACTTAGCTTAGGGTATGAAATATGCTTACCACGGAGCCACGCCACTGATACAATATAGCAGGGGTCTCCAAACTTTTTTATTCAAGGGCCACAAAAAATATCATCATCTCTAAGCGGGCCAAAATTTTATGCATATGTATTATAACACATATAATTTTTAGTTTTTAAATGTTAGATATCATCTTGTATATTTATTATCCTATGGGGGCCGGTTAAAATTTGTTCGGGGGCCGGTTTAAATTTTTTCATCACTTTGTGCAGTAACTTTATCAATAATATAATTTTAGTTAACATTTAACATTTCTTTTTCAATACTTGCTTTCTCAATGATCTTGTGACATTGAATTTTTTAAATGATTTTTTATATACCTTCCTAGTACCTACCTAAGTTTTTATAATTGAATAGATTCCCATTTTCTTACCAGTTACCATGAACCACGATCGTACTCTAAAAATATCCGATATTACATCATCATTATAATATTGATAATATATTATATAATATAAATAATAATATACATAGTATAGAAAACGTACTACAATGTCATGTAGGTACTCATGTGTTATTATTTATTAACGTTCAGTCGTAAACGCACAAATATTTATTTCATTATAAATTATAAACCAAACATGTACCAATAAAATAAACTGTTTCCAATTTTCCAAATTGTAAATAGTACCATTGATTATAAATACTAGTATTTATAATCAATGATAGTACGATATTATTATTAATAACTTTTAAAAGATAAATACCGTATTTTGACTGTGGGCCCCATAATTAGGTATGGGCAGGGGCTCACCGGAAAAATCCTCATTCCTCGATAGGCCTTTCCTCACTTTTATACGGGACAATACGCTGTATTATATAAAACACTCAAAAAGAAAATGGGAATACAATATTCACTACCTTTTGCCATTATATTTATACTATATATTATAATCCCTTGGGCATATACCAATATAGTCATTTTTTTTTATAAAATACGTAAATCGTTTCGTGTACTTTTGATTTATGATTATCCACGTATTGAATTATAAATTTTAACATAAAAAATAAAAAATTATAATAGTGGCTCTATTAGGTATGCTTCTTTTTTTCTAATTATCAGTAAAAAGAATTCACTAGGCATCTTTTAATATATTTTAGGAGTTCAAAGTTAAAGTCAATACCTAAGTACTTATAAATGTTGATCAGTGTAACTACAAAATACTTTAATAATAATACTTTCATGGTTCACAAATAAAAATCTCAGGATTTAAGAATTTTAATAAAGTATATCATATTGGAATTTGGATAATACTTCAGTCTTCAATTATTATTATATTATTTCTTTTGACGATAATTGAAGTTGTAGAGGTCGTAAGTTCTGACACATAGTTGCTTTATGAAACGTATAATGTAAATATATAACTACAGAGTAGGTATAAACACGCTAAACCACATGACCATATTTTTTTCAATTTCGATATTTTTGCAGTGGGCGATTATTTTTATTACAGAATTCGGGTTGAGTCGTCGACAACAACCATTACCAGTTCCAATTTTCTTCTTATTAAAAATATAGGTTCACATTTAAAATAAAACGACGATTCGACAAGCTAATAACGTCCTTAGAGGCAATTATGCACGACAGACAGAGGATTTAACAATCTTGAAGTACCTATTGGACATTGCTATATATATTACAACACGTACGACACACGCGGAAGGTAATGAAGTAGTTTTTTTCATAGTCTAAGGTCAACGTTTATTCACCGTGAAAAATATCAATCTTATTACTTGGACCCGACACCTCTGTTGTAAGGTAACATCGTAGGTAACAGTAGGGTTCTAACTTCCTTGAAATGTATTGATATTATTGGACGATAGGATAGGACAGATTAGGGCCACTGTATAGTGTCTACAATCTACATAATATAATCCTGTAGTTAAATTGTTAAAAAAGATGCACAGTAAAATCTCAACCTCACTATCTCGCGATGGCTTACAGAAGACATCCCTTAATGTAATAATATATTAATAGACTTGTTGAAGTGTATAGGGTGATAGGTGCCACAAGTCAGGGAAACTTTATAGTTAATAACTATGTAATTATTTTTATAGCAAAACCAAAAATAATTAAATGCTGAACTAGCATTAATTACATATTTCAATTATTAATAATAAGTCCAACTTTAGAACTTAATTTGAAAATATAATTACCGGTTGGAGTATGCCATATTTTGATATGAATTAATATGATAAACACAAATATTTATTAAAACATGTGTTTTCATGTTAATTTCATATTATATTTCATTTTTTCTTTTTATTTTACAGTTTATGAAATCCAACGAAAATACGTGGAACAAGAATTTGTTGTGTCAAAACCATTTGTGTACTTTGTGATGGACCTACATACCAAAGTCAGTCTTATAGCTGGAGTAATCACCGACCCATTAGCATCACCAATTTGGATTTGATATAAACAGAATCGCAGCAGATCTTATAATAAAATTAAGGCTATTAACAGTATTATGTTGTGATACTGATTTGTAAAAAAATAAATTAATCATGTAAAAACAAATTATGTCAAAAAACATTTGTTATTTAATAATGTCAGAAGAACATGAACATCATTACAAAATAACATTTATTTATTTGCCTTTCTTGGCCTTGATCTTCCTGTGATAAAATTCCAATTCTTTGCCTTCTAAGATGTAACCATCAGCACGTCCGCATTGACCGGGTCTGCTTCCCAAACATGCTAAACAGAAAAAAGAAACTAAATTATTATATTCTCAATAAATTATTATTGTATAGGTTAAAATATATTTTCTAAAATCAGTATAAAAATACAAAAGCAATACTCAGAAAACAATGATTTACATTTCATATAAAAATCATATTAACGAGATTTCTTAAACATCATAATATTGCTAAATAGTGTTATTTTAAACCAATAATATTTGTATATTATGAGTGAAAACACTGTACATAATATCTAGTTCAGGGTAACTATGAAAACATCATAAGACAAAAAAATGTCTTTAACTTAGAATTCGTCATCATAACATACTATACTAAAATGAAAAATATGTAACAACGCTCAGTGTAACTATGACAAAAAATGTTCATATTATTGGTAGATAATAATCAAAACGATTATTATCAAAAATTTCAATATCACCATTATAAAAATCAAAATCATCATGGCGTTTTAATTTTAACATTTTCTTGTTTATATATTATTTATTTGATAGTACATACCTAATAGACGAGAGGTTTGGAACTGCTCATCAATTGCAGGTTCTACTTTGGCAAAACGTTGCCTCTTCTTGTATTTTACTTCAGCCTTTGATGATCGC
Source organism: Aphis craccivora (assembly GCA_009835225.1). Lineage (NCBI taxonomy): Eukaryota > Metazoa > Arthropoda > Insecta > Hemiptera > Aphididae > Aphis > Aphis craccivora. The sequence goes on from VUJU01000557.1 coordinate 92,939, forward strand.
TTTTTATTCAATACAGCATCTTCAGCTTCAGTCTTTAAACAATATAACAAATACAATTATGATATAGTTTATTAGGAGACATCAGTAAATAAACTCATAATTTGTAACTTATTAATAATGACTAGTTGGGCATTGAGCTAAGGAACTCGTGAAATGTTGAAAGATAAATCATACAAATAGGGTCATCACATTATGTAAAATTAATGTTGCAAATTATATATCATGGACCTAAGTCGCAAGAGGCCTATGTCCAAAATAACAAAATTTTCAGGAGAATAAAAAAGCATTTCATAATAAAAATATATATATATTAAAATCTTAGCAAAGCGTGGAGATATGACTTTTTCATGGCCATATAATAAATAATTGGAGTTTCATCTATTTCTTTATATCAATTTCAAGGAGGATAAAATTATACAAATTCAGTTACGACTTATACAATGCGATTTTTTTTCTTAATTTTAATTACTAATATTTCCGAAATTGAAAAAAATGGAGTTACGCTCTTTGCGACTTAGCCCGACGATATATATATTATACATTTCTGCTTTCAGTTAGTACATGGTCATCAATTATCAGACGGCAATTCCTATCAGTAAGGTTCATCATAGCAGATATTTTTTTTCAAATTTACATCAGAGCGCTGCGGAATAAATTATATCCTCATATAATTTTATCAGGAACCGAAATATTACTCATCATCTGAATATATTCTTAAATAAGATACATGATTTTATGGCAATAGTTTTATATTTATACTTCTGCTCTCAGCTATTACATGGTCATCAATTATCAGACGGCAATTCCTATCAGTAAGGTTCATCATAGCAGATTTTTTTTTCAAATTTAACATCAGAGCGCTGCGGAATAAATTATATCTTCATATAATTTTATCAGGAACCGAAATATTACTCATCATCTGTATATATTCTTAAATAAGATACATGATTTTATGGCAATAGTTTTATATTCATACTTCTGCTCTCAGCTATTACATGGTCATCAATTATCAGACGGCAATTCCTATCAGTAAGGTTCATCATAGCAGATTTTTTTTTTTCAAATTTATATCAGAGCGCTGCGGAATAAATTATATCCTCATATAATTTTATCAGGAACCGAAATATTACTCATCATTTTGATATTAATATTCTTATAAACAAATATAAAATACATGGTTTTTGTTGTATAGTAGTAATTTTTGTTTCTATAATCACATTTCTACACTCGACTAATACATGTCATCAATTTTCAGGTGACAACTTCTATTAGAATGGTTCATCATAGCAGTTTTTTTTATTTATAATGTCACAACATCAGAGCACTGTAGAATAAATTATGTCCTCATAAGAAAACATCAGGAACGGATAAATTACTTATCATTTAGATGTTTATATTATGCATATTGAAAATTCAACTAAGCTCTCAGATAGTACACGGTCATCAGTTAATCAGACGGCAATTCCTATCAATAATGAAGGTTCATCATAGAGCAATATAAACTGTAATTTTTCAACCAATAATTAAATATAAGAATATGGGTTAAAATAGTTCATTACAAAAATATGTTAAATTAAATATTAAATTAATACTCACTAATTTTGTAGTCTTCCTTCTTCCAATAGGCAAAGCGTAATGGCCTTCATACCATTGACGGAATGGTGTTGCGTCTATGACTACAATAGCGTTTTTAACCAAAGTTTTGGTTCTGACCAACTCATTGTTTGATGCGTTGTAGATAACATCAATGATGCGAGTTTTAGCAGAAATACCTAAGCAAAAAATATTTCAATTTAATGTTGAAATAAATTATAAAATGTTTAGTTAATTATTATTAAATCATACCTTCAGAACCCCATGAGAAATTTCCTTGATCTAATCTTAATGCTCTGTATTTCTTGTTACCTCCCCTAGTACGAACAATGTGTACACGGCGAGCTCCAAGCTAAAAATAATTATGTGATATAATTAATTCATGCTATATGAATGAATGTAGATAATGAAAAATAATTATATTTCAGCATTTTACCTAGTACCCATTTCAGGATATTAATAAGCGGATATATTTGCTAATCATTTAATCTCATAGTTTAATTTATCATCATAAATAGGACTTCTTGGTACACAAATAAATTATTATTATTGAAAAAAAAAAAAACTTGGTCTATTTCAGGATATTAATAAGCGGATAGATTAAATTAATCATTGATTCTTCATTGTTACTTATCTCATCATAAATAGACAACAATTGACTGAAGTTACAGCTCAATACAATTATAATTTGACAATAAATTGAGTACCTATGTTCTATTAAAATATAATTTATTGATTAGGAATCAAGTTCTCATTAAGCCATACACTAAAAATTATGGTAATGAAATATAACTATAGTCCGCAACACAAAAACTGGCCCCTGTGTACTGTGACCCATGTTGCAGACTATAATTATTAACTATGTAATACAAAAAACATAAAATCCATTCGACCATAATAAATATTAAATTATTTATCAAAAATAGGATCATTCAATACATTTCTAGTAAATTATTATTTTTAAATTCAACCACTTTTTGATCTTTTTTCAAATTTGTTACCAAACAAAAACTTTAGTCTATTTCAGGATATTAATAAGCGGATAGATTAAATTAATCATTGATTCTTCATTATTACTAATCTCATCATAAATAGACAACAATTGAACAGTTATAATAAAATTTTCAACTTAAAACTGATTTCTAAAAAAGATGTACAAATATCTCAAATTAATATTAGTTAGCTAATAGAAAAAAAATAATAATACGTTTTTAAAATGAGTATAACATAATGAAGAGATCTGAAATCAAGTGCACATCAGAACGTTAGAGGTGAAAAATAAAAAATAATATCTTCAATAATATTCGGATACCAAGTCTCATCATAAACACTTTTGTCTTTAAATCATAAGTAAAATTAGCTTCTAACAATTAGTTAACCTTCACACTTTCATTAAGTAGATTATAAATTCAGCAAATAAATCAGAACGTTAGAGGTGAAAAAGAAAAAAGAAAATCTTCAATAATATTCGGATACCACGTCTCATCATAAACACTTTTGTCTTAAGTCTTACGTAAAATTAGCTTCTAATAATTAATTAACCTTAACACTATCAGCAAAAAAAATTAAATAAATAATAATAAATTCAGCAAATAAATCAGAACGTTAGAGGTGAAAAAAAAAAATATAATATCTTCAATAAAATATTCGGATACCAAGTCTCATCATAAACACTTCTGTCTTTAAATCATATGTAAAATTACAGTTTCTAACAATTAATTAATATTACCACCTTTATATTAAGTAGATTATAAATTCAGCATATCAGAACGTTAGAGGTGAAATATATTAAATATATCTCCATTAAAATTCAGACAAAAAAAATCTCATCATAAATGCTTGAATTTACAATATCTCGTGATACAAAAATATAAAATGTAGGTTTCAAATATAACAATAACATAACAGTAAATCAAACATGTATGAAAACGTAAATTAGAACGGTGAGTGTTGAAAAAAAACACAGTCGTAAACATTCCGTATTTCAACTCATCATTAATGCTATTTAAACGTGTATAGAAATAGAAACATGATATGAACATGTCATGTTTGGTTTACCGTTTGCTAACATAACTACCTAGGCAATGTGTCAGATGCTTAAGAACACGGATTTTACATTAAGTACAATCAATTTGTCATACCTTAGTGTTAGCAGCCGGGCGTCCCAACTCATACTTCCTCTTCTTGCGGAGGGGCTTGCGCTTGCCTCCTGTCTTCCTGCGTTTATGCCATGTATCACGGGATATACCTTAAACGGAAAATGTTGATGTTATTAAGCTGCACGAGTATCTACTATAGCATCAGTTCAAATAATGTATTATATTTGATATGTGTGCAAGATGCCGGGAGGAGAATTAGAACGAAAGAAATCGCTGCGATCGAAGTAACATTAATTGAATACGAGTAGTCTAAAAGCGCAGACTAAATATTAAAACGGATGTAAATGGATAAAAATTACTTACCCATCTTGTGTCTCTGACGTTAGTGCAACACGACGGGAAAAACGAAAAGAATGGTTTGGCCGACTTGCAGAATGTAAACAAACTGCGCGACGAATGAAATGTATACAGGTTATGTCTGACCACGGTATAAGTGGGTGGAGCTATATAGTTACCGTACGTTACCATTATGGTTTAAGACGATCAATTTGGAAATCGTCTATATTATTAAAATTGAAAATGAGCAATTTATAGCGTCGATGACCATAATATTATTTTATTGCCAAATCGTTATAAAATTTCTCGGGTTTCCAAATATTTATATTTGATGAACATTAATGATTAATAATTATCCCACGAAAAGTATATTATCACAATTGTTTGAGGTTAGGACACGACGTTCACGTAAATCACGGTTTAAGATAGTATGGTTGCCCAACGACCCATGATAAGATCGTTTTAAACTGGCAACCAAATTAAA
>VUJU01000558.1:0-97448 GCA_009835225.1 Aphis craccivora
GCGTGTTATTCATATACGTAAGTGGCCTCGGCGGTCACACCAGCCGATACACGTGATTATCGAGATTCAAGTTTTGCAATTTTATTGTTTGTGATATTATTATTATGTCGTTGAATCTTCAATTTACATTCTGCTGTATATTGATGACGTCGCTGCTAGTTATAAAAAAAAAAAGCAGAAAAAATAAACGGTCGTTTTCGGTGGTCTCATTTATCTCTCCGGGCGTATTTCATAAGTGTTGTAACGCGATCGTATTTAGTCTATCGATATTATGTATTATAATTTAGGTTTGTATACATTATACGTCATACATTATTTTATATCGAGTCGATAATCGTAAATTTTAATTAGCTAGTATACCTCAAGAGACGGTTTTTTTTTTTTACAATTATTATTCCAAAAATAAAATCATTTTCAATTAAAATTAATGTACCCGCATTTCGGTTTAAAACTATTACAACGTGCGTTTTACACACTTTGGAAAATTAATAAGCGTACCTATATTACATATATAGTATATTTTAACTGCGCCTACATAATATATTATATATAGTCGATGTTTGTAGGTAGTGTATAATGTATTATGATGCCCCCAGCTAATTTCATTGATACGATGTTTAGGGTCTTATATTTATGTATTTATTTACGTGTTGTAGGTAGGTGCATTATTGTTCATTCGGCCATTTTAATTTCATAATTACTTAAAAAACAAATTATGTAAATAATTTACAGACATAATGGATGAAGTGTGAACGAGAATGTATATTTTCAATTATTATTATATTCGTTTATATAATTCGTTGTTATTTATTATTATCATTATTTATTGCACCGTAACTCATAATGACAAAATAAAAACGCGTAGGATTATTCTTATTCTTGGTAAAGTAATTTTCAAGAAATATTAAAAAAAAAAAAAAATTCTTTTACTCTTAATACCTTCTATACATACTATATTATACTAAAAGTTTTTAATCGAGAAATTCATATTATATCGTTACGTCGTCTCTAAATATTTCATTATATAGCGACTCTTTATTATGTAAATTCTATGACCTAAATATTGAACTTTTGAACTTAATGCGTCGTTATATTATAATATTGTGATGTCCGTATATTATGTACAGTGACAAGTTCGGAGTATCATATAATGTATATTATATTTAAATTATATATGTATAATATAATATTATGTTGATTTTACTCTGCAGATACAGTTCTAAAATTAATAGTTGTTTTATTTAAAAACGTATCTATATAATATTCTGTTCGATTTTTTAGTTTTCTGTTAAAGTGTTACACATCGCATATTATAATACATATACGAACGAAATATTTCATCTCATCTTACATGGTCTTGTACTGTTATATAAAATAAAAACCCTCATAAACTATCGCATGCCGTTTTGTTATACGTATACGCGCACGTGTACTAAAAACCGACTATATCGTACATGTGTATACTGTATTATACGGTGAGTCTGGTATCTGAATCAATGGCATAAGCAAACATTTCGGCTATACAACACATAAACAGACCGAAGAAACCTTATAATGGTAACACGAGTATTTCCGGTCAAATATGTACGCCAAGCATACACTGTAAAACTATACCATTCGTAAACTTTGGGAGTGAATTAAATATTTTGTACATTATTTCAACATTATATATTATTATACTAATAAGGTCTGCGATATATCGATTAGTTTACCGGGAGAAAAAAAAAATTGGAAAGTGAAAATGATTTTTGTCAATAAAAGTGAATGTCAAAAAATGTCAGATAAAGTAATTTCGTTTTTTTTTTCTTTACTAAAAACGTGTGAAAAATGTGCACCATTTGTTTAGTGGTCCTACGTACAGTCTTCATAGAGTAAATCTGAAAGTGAAAACGAGACTTATCGTATGACCGAAACGAGTTGGTCTGGTGAGCATTCATCGTATATTTAATATTGTCGAGCCCACAAAAAATCATAACATTAGTAATTATTTTGGTATAACAATATTACATAATATTATTATTACATAGTTTAGTAAAATACAATAATAGTATTCAATAAAAGCTACTGTAGAGGACTGAGCATGATAATTCTGTGCTTATTTTTGTACACCTAAATGAATAGTCGAAAATCGTGAAAAACGATTGGTTTAATTTTTATTGGCTAATTTGTCAATTTGTGGCAGTTTTAGTCAAGTGTTTTATAGTTTCCATATACATTTTTCGCGTTGCTTAATTTTTTTTTTTTTTTGATTATGATGATTATGCTGTATGAAAAACACAGATATACATTATATAAAAATTATATTGCATATAGAAAATGTATCAGGAAGGTTGGTCAATGTGAAATCCTTATGATACACGCCCGTATGATGATGTTTAAGGCTGTACACGTATGTATAATACGCACGATAATATAATAATAATAATAATAATATAAACGTTAATAAATTATTGTTATAACAAAACACTTGTATATAGGTACACTCATTATTAATATAATGTGGTGAATAGGACACTGGACGAACGACTTTCCGTTGTTCACGGTCATATTATTATATATTTATTTTGTTTTCAGTTTTTAATTACATGACTTATTTGTTAGATATCCAATTAAAACTGGGTGTATCGGTTTTCTGCAAGATTAGATTTCTGAGGTTTCTTTATTCAGCTCGTTGTCCATTGTTGGTATTGTTTTTATTGAAAAACATCATCGTTATACACATATTAATAATATATTATTCTACATTATATTGTAACGAGTATAGACGACTGACACGGTCAACACGTTAAACGACGGATACTATATGTATATGTTATATTGGGGACAGAATTCTCACAGAATCATAATATATAGTATTAAGACCACGTCAATTACTGGTGTATGCGTTTGTCTGTAACGACCATATCACTATTACGTCACAATATATTTATAAATATGTATAAAATATTATTATATTGTACGTGCAGTGTTATTATTTATGAAATTTTTTTTTGGAAAAATTACCGTGACGAACGGAAGTTAATACGAGAACTAGAACGAAAACCGATAGATGATGATATAATATGTTGGACATAAATATATAGATATACTATAGAATTGGATTATAGTCCGAGAAAGGAAATTCAATAAAATTCAATACAATATATATATATATATATATATATGGCGAACAGGTGTAGTATGTATATATAATGTATTTAATGTAAGAAGAATACGTATATACCTACCACATCAAAAATGTTTTCTTGGATTTCATGGCGTAATTCATTAACCTTTGTGTAATATAATACATATAATATAAGGGTTAGCAATGTATTTGGAACTATAATAATACATAAAGTATTAATTTGGAGTAAATTACATTTTCAACTTCGACATACTAGACAAGAAACAAGGAACAATAAACATTTATACTTAATGAAGGCTAACATTTCTGCGAATATCATAAACTAAATCTTCGGTTAAGGGGTAGGTACATTAAATATGTATTCAGTTCATTATTTTTTGTCCCTGTATTAGTGCTATTTTTGAACGGGCTTCAAACATTTTTAATCAACACGAGACGAAGTATCTACAATGTAAGTTTCTATAAACTCACAAATTAATTTCTCTCTCTCTTTTTTTTTTTTTAATTATCTATTTCGTAAGTGACTTTAAGTATATAAAGTATATTGATTATTTGTTAACTATATCGTGTTCGGCTATTGGACGCAAGCTGCATTAGAAGTTTATTTATGACAGGGGTTCAATTTCATGTTAAGTAGATATAAACTATATGGTTAACTGCGAGGTTCGCCAAGGACTTAATAATTAATAATTTTAAACGCTGAGCCTTAATCAACTTTAAAACTATGGCACTGCGACCATTCCAAAACGTTTTACTCTGACAACAACATAAATCGTAATCGTGTAAAATAGTGTTGAAAAACGATGAACGCAACTATTAAATTATTCAAATTAATGAATAATTAAAGCATATAATATAATATTATTATACACAATCGCGTGACGCATGTGTATATTATAATGTGACTCGAATTTATAATATTATTTTATGACTTAAGTCAAATAATGTGAGTATACTTATGTATATTCATAATTTTTGTGTAAAAACATATAAAGGATTACCATTAATTATATACAAATATATATTAATACTTACCAATATTCAAAAAAAAAAAAAAAAACAGGAGACAAGTTCAATTTAGTAAGTATTATAATATTTATATAGGTAATAACTAACAACAAACTAGTTTTTTGATTTAATATAGATAATAGACATACATGAGAATATAATTAGGTAAATAAATTATTTATTCGAAGTTACGAATGTGTGCATAATCCTTTAAAATAAAATATATTTTTAACAAATATAAATATACTTATATGTAGAATAATCACTCCAGATTAAACGTGTAAAATTACATTCCTGTGACTTCATATTATTCGTAATTTAAATGCAATAAATTTCAGTTTTTATGCCGTGTCACTGTTAATAATTCGATCAATTTGAATTTTCTGTTCCTTCACGTAGGTATAAGACAAAAAAAAAAGTGTTGCACCCGAAGTACCGGACTTTCCGATAAATAAGAGTTAAACATTTCTATGGCCCGACAACAGTTAAAGATTGTTAAGAATAAATTAAATGCACGTGTCTGCACATTTTTCTTTCATATTTAAATTTAAGATCATACAGCACTGATATCCAACATTTGAATAGTGATAAATACAAAGGATTTGAGTTTAAATAGAAAAAACGAAATAACGAAGCGAACGTTATAGTTATAGTACTTATATGCTTAACAAAATCAATAATTTCCAAAATTGTATTTATTTTCAAAAAGAAAACAATTACATTTCGACCATTTTTCTCTGTATATATAGTACATCGAGGTGTAAAACGGGAAAACGAGCAAATCAAACTATACCAAAGTAACCGATATGCCGAGGTGTGAAAATAAAAAATTGTAAATGCCGCCATAGAAACACATTATTATTACTGCGAGGTCCAGCGCGGCAGGTGGAACATTATTGTATTCTCATCATTGTGGAATCTATTTGACGTTACAGCAGCTTGTGATGGCAAATCCGTGAAAACACGTCGTTTTTTTTTTCATTCTCGCCAAAAACAACGCAGATAATGGGCAATCGCGCTGCGGTTACTCGTTTTTTACTCGATTTACGTTAACGAGAGTCTATATAACATAATATATATTATATTATGTAACGATGATAATAAAAATAATAGGGCGAATTGTCCAAGTACACGTTGCTACAGCCGTTTGATGCGGCGAATCGATGGCATCGTTTACGATGATAATGTGACGTTTTTCCACAGACATAATTCATTATTATAACTCGTCTCAATAATAATATTTAAGTCCTATACTCTGACAACTGTCGCGCTCGAGCACATAATATACACATACGCGTTTCTACTGTGCGTATATATAGTCATAATTATCTATTACATTTTGGTACAGCACTATATATTGCCGCGATATTAGATATTCGCGACTCAAAATATTATTACGGATTGACAATGATGGAAAAAAAATCAAAATGTTTAAATACAAAAGTATACATCCATCTGTTCGCGTTCGAGTGTTCATTGTTCGCGGGCGCGCACGAACGGGGACGTTTAAAACACTGAGCTGCAGTAGCAAGCTCGACTATATACGCGTCGGCAGCCCCGCGGGGGGAGGAGTGTGGGCTCCTGACACAACAAAGACAATGGGTCTTTCGGACTACCGTATTTTTTTTTTTTATTCATTATTATTTTTATTATTATATATTTCGTATACATTATTATTATTATTATTTTTTTTTTTTATTTCGTTTTTGATTGACAAGGCCGGCTGGTGTAAGTGTGACGACCTCCCCACACACACACACACACTCACAATATATTATATATTATAAGGTACACACTGCTGTACATTACAATATGATATAATATTATTATTATGCGCGCACGCCGATCGATAATCCGCGCTGCTCAAGCCCTCTCGCTATATATATACTCCTCCGCCGGCTAATTTGGCTCTCATTGAACAAAAAAAATATAATATATAATATAAAATGAAGGGGTTAAATCATTTTGGGTTTTGTTAACTTCTTTATTTCGGTACAATATTTTTTTCGCCGTTTCGCAAACCCTGTAATTTATTTGCATATTGCATTGTTTCCACTCTGTAGGTGATTTTTAATGATCCCCCGGCAGCTGCGCAAACAAAAGAGTGCAAAACGCTATCCGCAAATCGGATCGAACGTAATTAATCCTTCGCGTCTTGGGTTTGTTTTATTTTATTTTATTTTTCGTTTTTGTTTTCCTCCTCTTCGAAGTCACAGTCTTCCACCCGCGACCTTGGTCCGAACACGATTCGTGTATACACTTATTATTACGTATTATATTATGTACGAAATGATTATACGTACGGTCCATCTGTGGATTTATTTTTTTTTTGGTTATTTTTTTTAATTAACGGTTCCCGGATAATAATTATTACGAGTCTGTAAGTTATTATAATGCGGCCGAACGCGCGTCCACAACAATAATTGCCCGAAACTAGTTTCAGCCGTTTTATTATTTATATTATCCTATAAACTTATACATATCAACTACAACACGTCTCATATACATTTCGTTGTACGTCATCGCCATCATAGGCCGCGGAGGTACTTATATTTTATTTGTATGATCTTGAAATCGGGTGGAATTAGATTCCTACGAGGTTAGTTCAATAATATCGTATATGCGTATAACCTACGCTTTGTGTAATAAAAATGTAATCGGGGGAAGATCGATTTTAGCTGACGGCATAAATCATTCGCTGAAGTGATGGAATGTCATTGTGGTCGGATTCTTATTATAAAATAATATTCATAATTTCCCTGTATCTTGGACTAAGGTCGGTCGTTTTTATCCATTGGTTTATACAAGCGTACACTTTACACGGTAATTATTATTGTTATGTACGTTTATTAGTTACATAGTTTTGGTATGAAAACGAACACAAACATTATAATATTATTACAACTCTTAAGTATTGTGTATAGATTTTATTTATATACAGTATTAGGCCTGTAGCTCAGACGTCGTGACCGTCTAACCATAATAGCTATATACCGATAGGAAGCCTTAACAGATAACAATAATAATAAAATGCTGCTGTTTTAATGCGTTACCCGGTCTGGTAAAATACAAAATTATTGGGTAGAAGAGAAATAGGTTTTTCAAAAAATATCTACCGGAAGATACCAATTTTACGTTTGTATAGTTTTATCAAAATTACAAAAATATAAGACCTTTTAAATATATCTTTACACAAGTGAGTAATACTTGTATTACATATATTTTTGAAAACGCTTTGAATAATCTAAAAAAAACTTTAATTTATATTTTAGGTTTTTTAAGAATAAATTTATATTCTTCTATATTAGGTACTTATATTACATTCCTGTTGTAGACTGGACCGGTTAAAGGTACATTGTTACGATTGTTAATTTGGTTAACAATAACGAAAAAGATATTCGTGATTTTACTATTGATTTGAATATAAATAAATAAGGTAAAAAATTTAAATAGGTATTTTAAGTATTTAAAAATGTTTGTAAATTACTTAAAGATTAAAATATTTAATTTAATTAGGTTTCTAAATAAGCGTATTTATATATACAATTGTAAATATAGGAGCTACCTATAATAATAACATACAATATAACTATGACTTGGTTTATAATATTATTTTTAATATAGGTACAATATATTTTCTATTCATACTGATTCGTTGTATGCCAATAAAATACGCTAATACGAAACATAATTTAGTATCTTATTTATAAAATGTATAGTGATCAAACGACTTTCACGAGAAATAAAAAAAGGTAAAAAATAACATAACCACGAACTTTTGACTTTTGTATACCATCCGAAACCGTAAACGAATCCATATAACACATTAAATTATATTATATTAAACACGTTTTCACAATAATATACAAATAATAAATTATTATATACACACATACGCGCGCGTCGAAAAGTCCGTGAATAAGGACTACGTTAGACTTTACATACACGTCATAATAACATATAATAGACACCGCTATAAACCAATGTATATTATATTGTATAAGTGCTGGCTTATGTGTATATCGTGTGCACTGATTTTTATGTAAAACTTCCGTCCAGATTCATTCATTTGTGGCCCGTAACGTTATACGACGGTCGCCGTGGCTAATTTAAGATAAGTACGACTGCCGCCCGGGACGATGGGCAATCGAATAGCACTAGATTTCCCATTATTTTTACAACGGTGCTGAACGCCGTTGATGTTCGACCCATAAAATTCGACCGGGGGTTATAAACATTTCCTCTGGTTTATGGTATTTAAATACATTTCGTCATTTATATATCTGTTCCCGGACCACGTCGTAAACGCTCTCGCGATGTAATAATAATACGATTCGGTAAGTGTGTGTGTGCTATAGAGGATTATAATTCGAAATTCCGCGCGTCCACTGCAGCAGCAGTGAGCAGTCTCCGAGGTTGTGTAACGCGGAATTTTCCGAAGACAATAGTCAATATAATGTAACCATCACCTCAACGAAAAACGAAAAAAAAAAAAAACGGTATTTTCTTGACAATAATATTATTATAAAAATATCGTACTCGCGCACTGTTATATCTGGATTATGATTTCCGGGTATTATATACACGGAAAGGGACTGTAAACATGCACCACCCCGTGTAGCTTTTAATAACGTGTCAAGGACAGACTATTCTTATTTTTCTCCTCCACGTTTAGTGTGCATTCGATTTGTCTTTAATCCCGCGGTTAATATATATATATATATATACGCAAGATGCACATACATATACCTTGTACGACTTCTCGACGAAAATTAAACGGTATATTGGTTTTACGATTGATATATATTTTTTATTACTATTATTATTATTATTATTATCAGCCGTCTTCTTTTTACCGTGCACACACTGCATAATGCTGGTATCGCGGGTGATCGGAGGAGGAAACGGCGAGTTTTATCCGAAAACAAATCCTCATGCCTGCTGCGTAATGCATTAATACCAAGGGCTGGTTTCGATTAGGTTTTCCGTTCGGTTGATTCGGTAAATTTTGGATTTCGGGCGGTTTAAAGGAGAACTATATTTCCGTTTCTCTCGGTTATGTGTGTGTGTTTTTCCGAGGACAAAAATAATATAAATAAATTACTTATTCTTTTTGGGAAAACCGTTGTGTATTGTAATAGGCTTCTTAGGAAAAAAAAATGCATACATTTAAATTTCGATAAAGTCGTGTCTCGGTTATTATTGAAATACTGTCTGAGAAAATACGTTTTAAAACATGTTTTTTTTCCTGGGAGTGTCTCCCAAAATTAAAAACAAAAAAATTTTGAAAAATATAAATATCTCTCGCGGAAAGCTAATAGCGAGTATTCGCATAATCACGTCCTACAACGTCTAGATAGCTGCAGGGAGACTATATATATATACCTCTACAAAGTTTTACGTAATCGTCAGATGCTGCAGTAAAGTGGCGAAGGAACTCGATCGTTACAAATGTTACAATACGGTTTATAATATATATGTATTCTATATATGCAGTGGCTTGAAAAAAAATCATTTCAAGGGCTCCATAATAATTTTGAACCGCACCTATAAGATGATGTTCTTTTTTTCCGAGCGTTATTCAAATTTGTCGAACGATGTTTTTTTTACACGCCAGCACTTTTAACGAGCACCGTCGCGTTTTGAGAAAGCGTTGCAGTGTTGTACGCATATGTGTTTATATATATGTGTCTGTGTGTGTGTGTGTGTTTCTATATCTCCTTGACAGAGAACCGTGATTTTTATAATCAAGCCTAACGAATCGGACCTTTATATTCGTACTGCGTGAGGTAGAACTGTCCCATCTGGATTAAGGTCTAACTAGAACCTTCACCGCCGGAACAAAAAAAATGACGATAATAATAATGGTAAAAAACTATACACACACAGACACAGATATATATATATATATTATACCATAACCAAAAACTACGAACGCGTTGCATATACACATACACACACAAAAGTAGATAATGCGAGTGTACGCGTTTTAATAATAATAATAATAATAATAAAAATAATAATAATAGTAATAATAATAATAAGAGGACAAGCACTAGGTAATGGTGGGAACCGGCCACGTGACTGACGGGCTTATCACGTTTTTTAACTGGTTCACAGCGCATGCCAGCCCATATTAATACTAATAAACCGCATACGGCACTGTCTTTGCGGACGTATAATATTATGTAGGTATATACCGTGTTATAATATAATATTATATCTATAGTTACCTATTATACTCGTATACTCTATACGCATATCCCCTATCAATGTTCTTCTGATTTGGTTATGAGTTTATATTATTATTATTATGTTATTTCCTCAATTCTGATATAGTTTAGTTTTTATTATTATTGTTTTTTTTTTTTGTCTACTTTTTTTATTATAATAATATTTTACCCGGTGTATTACTTAACTGTTTTGGTTCATGGACCTTGGTTTCCCACGGGTCGACCGCAACTCTGCTTTCCTACCGATCGCCCAATGGGTCGATAAACGAGTGCCAATTGGGAATTTTGCTAAAAAAAAAAAATAAAATAAACACATATAATAGGTGCTATACTATACCTATAACTGGTCTAGTGAATAAACCGAAACTTTATGGCAGTCATTCGGAATCAATGTGTAAACACGAGTACACTTATGTTTTCAATTTTTTCTTCGTTTTATATATACTGTGTGAATATGTTTGATTGGCATGCATTAATTTAACTATTCATTATTTGAGTTGATTACAGTTAACTTAAAAATGTTCTCAGGAGAATTATCGTTTTATTTATTTATTTTTTTAAAGATAAAAATTAAAATCACTCTATTCGTGTTTGCGTTAAGTACCTACACATACGTGAATCTATTCAATTAAAGTATCATATCAGTAATCACTCATAAAGATGTTAATCGATGTTATTTAAAACTAAAAATATACTAAAATATACGGATACCTTCATAAAATCATTTATACATCCAATAAATCTTTATTTAAAGAAAATTTAGTCATATCAACCTACGTAGATATACGGTTAATCATTATTTTATGACCCAACGTGTTCGTAAAAAAAATTTATTTTTCTTGTATTTGGCTCTATTTAAGATTATTATCAAGACGATAATTTCTAAAATAGTAGGTGTACGCGTCATTCATAAATATCATGTTTGCCAGCCTAGCTATGTATAATTGTATATATACATATTTATATATATATATTATAATAAAAAACGTATGGTGATAAATCAATACCAATATGTATACCAGTTATGTGTATCATTAAATCATAAATCATAGCTATTCGCATTCAAATAACTAATAAGTAATAAGAGTAGCATTTAAGTATACATGACGGATTTCAAATAATTAATATTATAATTTATAACAGTTTTATTATTATTTGTCATACGACTTATAACTTCACGAATATCATTATAAGTCATTGATCACTTTAAACTTATCACCTAAGTTTTTATATTTATCGCACTACTAGACTTTAATATTAGGCATTAAATTAAAGTATTGTACGTATACACTATACATTTATCATAGACTATAGTTTATTTTTTAAGGCTCTAAATAAAATTTGAATCGGATATGATCGATATGTTTATACTTATACTGGATGTATATTTCTTGTAATAGTTTAATAAGTACTTATTTTTTATGGTAATTCATTATTTATCTCAGTTATTTTAGACTGGAGAGTACGATAGGTATATTAATTATTTGGTAGCTGAGAGATCACTCTAAGTTTTTAAATCATGTGCCTTATTTTATTTTATACGTAATAATATATCCATTTTTTTTTTTAATAAAAAATTCGTAATAATAAGAAAAATATTATAATTATTACGATTTAAACATAAACCATTAGCGTATCAAAACAATAAAATAAAACACTAAGTAAACTGGTTTTTTTTTTCTTGGTCATGAGTTATTGCAAGCACATTCTAATGGGGATCAATGCCCAACTTCCCCACCCTGTACCTAAACATTGTAAACATGCCGATGGTAAGGACTCAGAGGGGATTAAATTATTGTGTTATTTAGTGTTACTCGTATCATAAACTATTGCAGAATTGAAAGTAATTGAAATCTATATGAAAAACATAATTGCAGATGATCACAAAAAATAAGAAAAATAGAATAGTATTGAGATTATTTTAGATCTGGGGTAAGTAAAATTTAAAAACTAAAGTTAAGTTTTTATTTATAGACATGTACCATGATCATGTAAGATGTACACATACTATAAGTATTTTTATTATAGCATTTCGCAGTTGTAACTTCATGATTTTGATGTATATGTATATTATAATTTATATTTTTATATTAATGTTAAATTCCTATTTCAATTTCTAAAAAAATGTTTAAAATATAAGTACAACTGTAAAATAATAATTAAAACCATGTATACAACAATAATAGTATAACATTATCCTTTGTTGATTATTGTATTAGATAGAAGGTATATTATCACTGATAGACCGATAATATATTGCTGTAAAAATAACATTATTTCATCGATAAAATAATAATTGATTTTTAACGAAAAGAACATTTTGGCATGAAAACAGATTATTTTATATGGACATAGTTGTGTTATTATACATGTACATTAAATTTTATTCATGCGGATTAAATTGAATTGGTAGTTTAGAAAATGAAAACAATACATAACATAAATCATACATTGTGTATAAATCAAGTACGAGCGATTTAACACAAATATTATTATTAAATTTAAATAACTAAAGATAGGTGTACCGATAGGAGTTTCATTGATAATGGAGAGTCGGTTATTTAGGTAGTTGCTTAATAATAATATGTAATTTTTTGTAAAGTAAAACGCCATATAGTAGGTAGATACTTGTACAACATTTAAACGGAAAAAACCGTATGAATAATGTGTCAATGTTGGACACAGATTATCCGTTGCTCGTTAGAGATAACAGAAAACATCATGATATTATTATAATATAATACTGCCTGTCCTGAGAAAACAAGTATAGCCACGTCAATCGGTTGTATAATACCTGTAACACGTAGAATATATTATAATTATAATAGGTATTTTGACGTGATCGAGTTTTATAGCAAACAAAAAAAAAATAAATAAATAAATAAATAAAAAATGTGTTGTTGTATAATATAATTGATAATATATTATGCTATTTAGCTCGCATTATATCGCTCTGCATGAATATAATATATGTATATAACATACACATGTATAGAATGTATAGATACCCACATAATATAATAATATATAGGTACCCACACGGCGGCTATAGACGACATTTATTATTTTTTAACTGGTGTGCAATGTGTGAGATCCCACTTAAAATATGTAGGTACCAAACTAAAACGTGTAAAATATTAATGGCATTCTGTATTATTGGGTATAAATAACGTTTAGATAATAATAACGGTTAAATTTCAATTATATTACAAGAATTTGGGGCTTTAGTATACGCGTATGTATATAATATGGGAGTATAGAAAAATAAATACATTACGCTTAGTGCAAACGAACAAAGAAGGATTTTACATGAAATGATAAATTGAAAAATAGACGTAAGTACAAAAGAAATTATTTTCACGCAATGACTTGGGAAATATTACGGAAATGTATTGTTTTTTTTCCCCATAAACTGTAGCATATTATATACGTATATCTAAGCGCACGATATACATGTATAATACGATTCTATAATGCCAATAAAATGTGTATAATACTTAACGACTTATCATAATAATAATAATAATAATACATTGTATATACGGCACAAAATAGTAGAAATAATATTATATATTACAATATTGTCGATGACTGCAGAAACCCGGATTTTGATTTATATGCTATAAAATATACTTTGCGAATATGCAAAACAGTCTTTATATTATATATTATACATATTATGTACACACGAGCGTGATGCTGGGCCTGAGTGCAATATACGTGTACGCGTACGTCATGCAACATATTATAATCGAATTTAATGAATTATAATCGATCGAACATTATAACGGACACCTCACAAAACTCTACCGGTTATACGATATTGGAACCTATACATATATATATATTATTGGTACGTTATAATAATATTATACTCGGTAGTTAATAACGATAATAATAATATTATGTATACCTAATACAATATACAGTATATATATATGTATATAATAGACAGTGTATACGGTCGATTTACAACGTCGAGACGGTTCGCGACGGGGCGCTCATTAGATTGAAAGTATCCGTTGATGGAATGTCCGAATATCCAGATGCTGCGCATATTATACACGTTTATACGACGAGACCTGTCACTATAATATGATGTCTGATATTATATGGTTGCAACGGGTACGTATATACCGTGCGCGTACCAACAGCGTGGGGGCCTCACTCGCACACGACAACTAAAATATATTAATGTTTCCTCGCGAGTAGCAAATAATTTTTAATTATCCGTCATACGAAATACCTATACACTGGTAGTAAAAAATATTTAATATAATAATATTGTATAATGTATGCTTTCTTGGTCAATAATAATAATCACTCGTGGGGTCCACACACACGCGCGCACGCACACACACACACACACACACACTCACATGAGTATTATAGGTACACGTCCGACTGTACAGCAGTAAAAAGGTTATCATATAGGTACACGCGCGCTCCTCTCCGCGTTGTCGTACGCACACGAACCATTAATCACGAGTTCGAAACAATTTCATAATATATACGCCCCGACACACACACATTTCACGGATTGGGTTTGACGTCGTTGTTTTCGTTGTTTTTCCTCGTGTTTCGCCTCCCGAAATTATTATGTACATAAAATTACGCGTATACGGTCCTTATTAATGTACGTCTGGGGAAAAAGCGATTTTGGAACGAGAAAAAAATGTTTGTACAAGCGCTTATATATACAAATACATCATATAATACGACTGTATACGAATTTGTTTCCCCTGTGACCATATATATATATATATTGTATTATATATATATATTTTTAATACGTCAACAATATATTAGGTAGATCATCATATCTATACACGAATTAATATAATATACGCATATATTATCGCGTAACTTCGAACAGGAATAAGGCTCTAAACGGTCGCGCGGGCCACTTAAATAATAATACTTAATTTAAGGATACAAGCGTGCGCGCAGGTATACACCACACCGTAATAAGTATCTAATACAAAATTAAAATATATTATAACATCCTATTTCGACGGTATAATATAATATATGTTGTTGTATTACTATAATATGCGCTTATATACCTACATAATATTATACTAAACGCGGTAAATTGCGTTGTAACGTGAACGGAAAAAAAGGCCGCTCGCATTGTTGTCGTGTATTAACTCTTATATATAATAATAATAATAATATAATAATGTTCTCGGCACGCGATCTCCACAGCCGCCGTCGTGCGTATACCATATGGATGGCGCCGATAAATAATAATATAATAATAATATTATATGTGACGAACACACACGAATTCGCCGGCCGACCTGCTGCTCTATAGCTGCCGCTTCCGCCGGTGGCTGTTCGGAGAATATTCCACCTCCACCTAAGTACCCGGTTGAAGCTGAGACGCGAGTAATTTGTCCGACTGTACCTATATAAGTTTTTATAATTTTTTTTTTCTTCATCAGTACCTACGCGATTTCATAATTTATTAAATAATATATAGAAGTCGCATACCGTTCTAGAATTCTATATATTATGTCTGAATTTATATACCTATACTGACTAATGACTACATATCTGTATGAACGTCTTATAACGTTACAGGAAGTCGAACGTTTCCGTTTCCACATTAATATGTATGCGTATATGTCGTTGCAATGGTACACACGCACGACTGTCGATTCGAAAATTCGGTAGTCATTTCGACGACGTTATACCGCAATAATTGCAGTTTTACAAAATCCGTCGTATTTATGTGTCATTATATATTTAGAACTATTAGTCCTGTTACCTATACCGTATGCGAAAATTGGAAAAATAATTCACGACTAAGTGGGTTATATATCTTATACTATTATTTTAGACGAAATCAAATATCATTTATATTATATTTTCCCATATAACGTAATGTTGTAGGAGGGACTTACCTGTACCGAGCGAATTTCGGGTAATTGTCCCTATATAGTGTATATAATAAGTTTTCTATAACCATTTCCGTTTCCACAGAACAACGTATATTTCATTTATTTATTTTTATTAAATCTCGGAATCCGTTAACAAATGGTCGCATGACTGGTCTCGTACGGAATAAGTACACACTATAGAGAGAGATGTGTACGCGTATATAAAGTATATATATGGAAAATAATAAATCCTCTTGATTGGTTTGCGCATACATATCGTGGCCACTGGTCGTCGTCCGAGAGTACAAATCGTATAATACAGAGTACCCTGCACTTCCACTATATTGCTGTATAGTACGCGGTCATAAACAAATTACATTTTTTGGCTTTGGAAAATATGTTCCCGATAATAACTGTGATAATTTATTGGTGATATTCGTGCGCCATGAAAATGTTTCATCGCGAGTCTTATGTTGTATACAACGCTTTTATATTTATCGACTGCAGTGCGATTGGTTTTCATTTATTATACGACTGCGATCGACATCAATATATTTTCCATTACGAGACCTCGCGATGTTTGTTCATTAATGAATAAAAGCCTACCCGCACCACGCGCAGTGCGAGTGTTTTCTAAATAATAAAAATATGTATCGTTGTAGGCCAACTTTAAGGACAACATATATAATATACATAACTACGTTCATATAATATATTGTGTATTTATTTAATATTTTAATGGTATGTTTTTTTTTTTTTACGTATTCGGTGTAAAAATAAAAAATAGGTAGGCCTAAGCGTGGGTGCACATTATATACGCGTAGGTATGTATATAATATACACTCGCTTGGTGATTACAATATACGCGTATAATTTAAACGAAATCGTAATGGAAAACACCGGATATATCACTATTGTGTATTACATTGGGTGTATTATGTGTATGTATATATATATATATATATATATATAGAGGCAGTAGCGTCAAAGTATTATAATACCGGCTGCAGTGCGTATAATGCGATGTGGGCACTCCCGAAACAATTCCGACTACGATTATTGTTTCTCAAGAGCGGTTGGTACGAAAAGACAAACGGGGAAAAAAACAGTTGTTGTAATATTATTTTATTCGTCTAAATGTAGTAGTTGGTACAAAATCTCTTTTCGCGGTTGTCGTTCTGCAGTGACGACGAAAAAGGTATGAGGGCGTACACAATATATTTGTATGCGGCGTACGCCATCATGTAAAACGAGCTGGACCTGTAACAAACATATCATCAGAATTTGTTAAGTCTGCACCGTGTATGTGATTATTATATATATATATAATACGGTATAAAAGTATTAACATGGCCCAAATTTTGGGGACCTGCAGTACTGCAAACGGATAACGTTTAGTTTTTTTTACCCGCGGAATTTCCTTACTGTATTATATAGACAGTTCTTTATAATATCTTTTGCTATTCGTGTCAGAGTTTCATTAATAATTTTTTATGTAGACCTGATTTCTCACCCCATCGTGTCTTCTACCATTTAACCGGATCATTTGCTCCGTTTTATGTAGACATAGGTTATTTAACCACGGTGAAACCAATTTTTTTTTATAGTCCGCGGAAACTATTTTGTTCTGGAACATTTGTCGTCTTTCAGTATTCGGTGCCCGCGGGGAAATCTTCCCCCACCACACCACCCCACTTATATTACGTCCACGATGTCGCGTGTATAGGCTTCGGACGTGCCTGCAACAGACTGAGTACGCGAGCGTACGAAACGAAAACGAAAAAACAACCACGTCAGCGCGTGATTGCGGTGCACACAAATTCGGAACCGATTTGGATTTCTTCGGGAGGGTGAGCTTACTACTGCATGTAAGGTGTATTATAAACGACCACCGCAATAGCTAATCACACTTATATATATACAGAGAGAGAAAGAGAGCGAGAGACCGTTTTACACGTGTTTATATATATATATATATACCTATATACTATTATGTTCGTATCGGCTAAATCCTATACGGTTGTGTGTGTGAGTGTTTGTTCGAGTGCAGCGTCCCTTCGTCGTATAATACTAATTAGATCGGTGTCGGTTTAGAGAGAGCTACCTCTGCATTATATAATATAGAGACGAACGAGCGCTTCGGAAAACCAGTCACGTACGCGGCGGGCGCGAGAAGACCGTTTTGAATCGATTGTGCCCGGTAACGAATCCATTAACGCGGATTATTTTATTTATTTTTTCATTTCCCTCTTCCGTCGTCGGCGTGTATATAACGTCGTCGTCGTCGTAGTACAAATAAAAGACGTGTCTATATTATAATACGTATATAGACACGCTGCGATATTTAACCTTACGGTGTTTAATTATTGTTTACGACGTTTACGTGCATAATAATTACAATATACTGTCCTTATATACGTCATGACGTAGATGGAACGCTGCACGATCGAACTATGCATACTATTATTGGGTACACGCATAAAATATATGAGATCGATTCGTAAAACAAGTGTATTAAAAAAAAAAAAAAACTAATAAGCGTACTAATTGTTGTGTGCGGACGTCGAAAGGGTGCGGAAAACCGTCGTCGCGAGACAAACAAACGAGGAGGAGGCGTTTTTCGTCGAGAGGCCCCCTCAAGAATTCTCCTTATTATTTATTATTAATATTGTAATTATACACGGTTTTTTTTAATTTATTATTATTTTTTTTTTCAAGAAGGTTTTTTTAATTGACCACGCCCGCCTTACCCTCTCGGCCGCCACCGCTGCCGCGCGCATACAAAATATACATTAATGAAGATCCTCCTTTTTAAACGCCCGACGTTAATTGGCTTGTTGCTTCCGTTTTTGTTTCAGCTCGCAGACCCCTCTTTTGCTGCAGCCCCACCACCGATAGGTATATATTGTAATATATACGTGTACGTGCCGCGGCGGGTTAAAAAGAGCAAAGCGATTTCGCCCTTTTGCATATTATCGCTGCAACGAGAACCCACCGCCGCCGCCAATTCCTCATCAATTACACTGCAGCTCAACGTGGCTGTTCTCGTTCAAAGGGTCTTTATTCGCCCGTCTCATCGTATAGTTTTCATCTCGCCGAGAGGATCATTTAAGTGTTTAATAATTTATGTATATACTATGATCCTTTTAACTAGCCCTTTTCGATATTATGTAGTATATAATATACACACGGTCATTATTACAATAATATGATTATTGTTTTGTCGACGCAAAGTTGCGTTATATAGTAGGCATATCGCGTTTAATCTCTCTCTCTCTCTATAGGTATATATATGATGACTAATTTTAATCGATTTCCTTGTTAGAGGCCTGTGGCGCAAGGATGCGACTTACTATGATTTTCCGTGCAACTCGAACTGACAATTCGGTACGTTCTGCCGTCTGTCTGTACGAAATATAAACAAAAATTGTGTGAACGTAGTAAATTTTAAACGTGTCGTAACTAGTTTGTTAAGACACAGTATGTTATATATATTATATAGCGGTACTCACTATA
Organism: Aphis craccivora; assembly: GCA_009835225.1. Taxonomy (NCBI): domain Eukaryota; kingdom Metazoa; phylum Arthropoda; class Insecta; order Hemiptera; family Aphididae; genus Aphis; species Aphis craccivora. The sequence goes on from VUJU01000558.1 coordinate 19,770, forward strand.
GCCGCATGCAAGAAGATACATGCCAGAGAATTAAATGAATTGTAGAGAATACATTTTAGACATTACCAGGACCGTAAATCGTATTAATGTCCTTTGTTATCTGTCCAAATGAGGTCTTTTAAAGTGACCGTGAAGTAATACATTTACCCGTGGAAAATACGCAGAATTCGCGTTCTGGTCTGTAATATATTAATGTCAATAAAAATCTTTTAATATTCCTCTTATCGCATTTAACACGTTTTAATCGGCAATACTTCTCGAATAATATTGAAAGACATTTCCCGTACGGTTTAATGACGAATAAATGAGACGGCGTTAATTTCGTTTTTATCTCAGCAGTATTCGGTTATATTATATTATACAGTGTTTCGTTAACGTTTATTATACAGTTCCATAATATAATATATACGTACAAAGATACTGCAGTGGGTTAAAGAAAATTAATGTTCTACGCGTTTTATATTACATTCATGCAAGTATTATATTATTATTATTTTTTTTACATACAAACCAATTTGAATTTTAGGTCGACGGTTTAAACAAACTCCACCATTATGTTTTTAGCATGTTTTACTATATTTATAACCCTTTTATTCTGACTTGGAATTCTGTGGCTTACGGTAATACCTATAATGTTTTTTTAAACGAACGAATCAGAAATATGCCACCACGAAATTAACGGGTACATTTTTATACACTTCATGAATAATTTATTTCTGAATCAATAATGTTTTGAACCGTCATTTGTAGGTATATGAATCTACATTATGTATATTATTATTATTATTATTACTTTTATCGTTGATCGATGACTATTGAAAGAAAATGTATTCTTATAATAGGTATCTATACCTACGTTTCCAGTGTCGTTTAAAATATGCGACTAGACAAAGTGTTCAAACGAATAAAACATAAATAAAGGAGTGATTTACGTAAAATTCCGTTTGTATAAATTTTTTACTTGCCTGGGTTTTTTTCTACGCTGAAAAAAAACAGGTACCCATTGTCGAATATAACAACATTATATTTCAACCATCATGAAATATAATATATATTTTTTTACTTTCCAAATGTGATAAAATATATATTTGAAACGCATACAACAATTATTGGGCACTTGAATAATGAATAAAACGCGTTTTAAATTGCTCCTCAAAACTATACATACTGAATCTTCTTCGCATTCTGTTTATATACTCGTATATTACATATACTTATACACAACGATTATATTATTGGCTATAATTAACTTACCTGTCCACGTCTAAGTATACACTATATAAAATGTCAAAATGGAATAAAAAAAAAAAATATATAAAAAAGTTTTTCTTCGTATTATTCTTAATAATAACAGACGTGCAAAATATGCCGAGTTGGTACTATTCAAAATTGATAAGAGGGGAGTGATAAACAATTTACAATTGCCAAATGCAAATGCCAAATTCACCTTTTAAAAAGTTTTTCTTTGTTTGTTTATGGTCTTATTTAAAATACAAATAAGAGGGAATTGAGGGAGTTTTGATATAGTTAGAATACAGAAGTACAAACTATATATAGGTACCTAATATTAGTTTTCGTTTATTATTGTGTTATACAATATAGTTAAATAATAATATAATAAAAAATATTGTTTTTTCATATAACGCGTGTATTATTCTATAACTATATTATACCTATATAAATATTACGTATTTACTTCTTCTCGAGTAGATATATCGTAAACATAAATAGATGAAATTTTAAAAATTTATTACGAGTTCAGTCATAATAATATCAATTTATTAAAATAATGCAGAAAATCAATGTGAATTTTTTAGTTGAATGTCTATAAAAAAAAATATTCCAGTAACCTTTCACTTTGCATCCGTCATTGTTTAATAAAAATAAATTCAATTTTAATTCAAAATTTACAAATCAAATAAATTCTCTAAATATATAAAAGTAATAAGTTCATAAATGTATTCCCATACCGTTAGTGACATTAAAAAATGTACTTACATAATGTAATATATTATTCTTGAATTTATTAACGTATTCAGTTTTAAAATTTAACAATATACAATATTTAAATTTTGTAAGTAGGTAAATGAGTGGAAAAAATGTAGTCAAGAATCTGCAGACACAGCAAACTATTGTTTATGAGAATGAGGGGAGGGGGCGGGGTAGAACTACTTTTGCTAGCACCCCGTTACCGCCGTTCAAGGTAAAACCGCCGCGATGATAATGTCGTTACATACGTCTTATACGTTCGACGTTTTGCAGCTCGGAAAATATTATTGTGCTTATTATTACGCGCGCGACAAGCGTACACACACACCGACCTACTATTGTATACGTGGGATGACGTCTGCTAATAAGTTTCGACTGTATTGTACGTAATAATACGACGCATAGTCGAATATAGGTAATATATTATTATATTATTAATAATAATATATACGAATAGAGCTAACCTACCGACGTAAATTACGCCGGGCGGGCACATTACCGTATTATAATATCGTCGTTGTATTATTGTTGTCATTATATACATTTTACTCTGCCCGTATCGCATGCACATACTTCTATAATATACGTCATAGGGACGAGTGCGCAATATATACAGACCGATCAGCGTCACAACCTCCTCCTCCGACGTCCGGTACCTATATATCTATACATATTATACATCCGTAATCACGAACCGCCGTCGTTATATATAATAGCCGTCGACTCCAGCGGTATGCCGTACCTACCTATATACATGACCAAAGTATACTGCACGTGTATATACATACTTATATAAATATATTTAGTATGATACGATATTATTGAATATACGATGCACACACAACGTCGTCGTGTATATATGTCGACTTTGATTTATATATTATTGTACATTATAACTATTATACAGTACCATTCCGTCTCTCCTGCGATGCTGTCGATGTATCAGAATAATATGTACTCGTCGTGAGCCTATATAATATGACAGACGAAGACTCGTATATATGATAGTATATGATATGCAACGTCGAAAACTTGCGGCATTTTCGTCCGAACGTTCGAAATAAAGGCGATTCGTCGAGGGCTATACTGACGCTGCAGCTGCAGAGTCTCCGACGAGGAAATCACGGCCACCACCGCCCGAGGACGCGTATCCCGCTGCGATGCTGCGCGTGTGACTCATCGTCGCAGTCGTCCGCCGTCACTATATGTTATTACTTATTACATACGTACATCTACTGCCACCTGTCCCCCGGAATCACGTCGGGTTATCGCCACGATTTGTCGGCCAAAAGCTCTCATGTGTCAGATGCAATTCGTGCGTTATTTTACATCGAAAAGAGCCACTATATACATCGCAGGACATTATCGTTTAATATAAGTACAAATTTTCCACGACCGACGGGTATACGTATTCACTGTATTTGCAGCGTTTGTAGCCCTTCCGAGATGTTTGTGTCGTCCTCACAAAATTTTCCCGTCCTTATAATAATCGTGTATAGACTATGGGGACATAAGACTTGGGTAAAAGAACCAAATGTGCGACCAAATTTAATCGTATTTTTATATTTTCAAACAACTTTTGATATTAGGCTAGGTCTTTGACCTCTTGCGCATTTCTCCCACATCACCATCTCACACTCTACATAGGTAGATACATTTATGCGAATCATTAGAATAGCTCGGTAAAGTATATGATTCATTATATTATACCGAATCGACTTTTCTGCGCAGAAAAGCACCCGTTCGGGCGTTTTATACTTTTGTTATTGACTGGGATTATTCCGGTCTGCTAAATTAAGTATATATATTTTAAGACACACACGTCACACATCACATATAGGTGATAACCTACCTATCCTATACCTACTAAAAGAAAAAATAACTGTAATTTTAACACGGCTGTGATATAATTTTAATTGGCGGAATGGAAACCCGATAATATACGGTTATTTTTGATGTTTACCCGTCTTGCAGCTCTTCGTTAACAATACATCGTCTTCTATTCCTTCACATCATATCTTTAAATAGTTCCTGGTAAAAGATCTAAAAATGATTTAGTCCTCACTTACCACACTTTTAAATAAATACACCTAAATGGACTTTACACCAATTAATTACAAATTTAAGGTTCCATTTTCCGCGTATGAACACATTGAACACGTTTAAAATAAATATTTTACTGCAATGTGTTTTGGATGCAGAGGATAAATATTTACTACTAATAATTTAGTTCAAATCAATCAATTTTATGTCATATTCTATATTATAGTAGTAATTGCAATGCTGTTTTTCGTAAAATCTGTAAAAAAAAAAATAAATGCACCATTGTGCTAGGATTAAATTAATGTTATATTATTTTCCATTTCGGCTGTTGTCAGATGAAAGCAAATTAAGCCCGTGCACACTGCAAGTATAGTATAGCTACACTCATAAATTCTTAAGTGGAACCGTTTAATATAATAAAATAATACAATACATGGGGAAATGTCCTTATATTATACGCAATACTGTAAAATTTACAATTTCAACATGATGGGCGTTTAAATAGTTAACATTGTGTGTATTGTATCATATCATTTTTTTTCTTAACTTTAAATAAATAACAAATTGAAAATCCAATAGCACCGTTAATAATGTTGTTCAGATGGTTTTGATTTTGTAAAAAAATAAAATCAACAATATTGATTATTTTGATGGAATTTGGCGTTTAATAATCTGGAACGCCAATAAAAATTATCTTAATCTAAAACATTTTGATAGTATACATTATAAAACAAGATAATATATTACCATACCTAGTTAAACCGCGACACAAACATATTTTCTTAAACTAAGAGTAGGTACTGAGTAGGTATGTGATTTTAACCTATTTAATCAACCTAGTATTATATAATAGTACAATATTATTAAATACTAATAACTATACCATTTACTAACATTCTATATGCTTTTCACTTCCGAATTTCTTTGTGTATTCATTGTAGCCTGTATATATTGTCTTTTTGTTGTTTATGATAGGTATAGTATCATATAATTATTTATATTTTATTAGTTTTTCACTTTCACCGATAATAAGATGTTCTCCGCTTTGGTGAGTTGCGAAACATTATAATAATTGAAATAAATCACATTTAAATGTTATTATCTAATAAAATCATTATCAATATTATTATGATCAAGTAATGTAGCCTGAAGTTCACAATAAAGTATTATAAGTAATTATTTTTGATATTTACTCTAAAAATATACTATATGAAGTTACAAACTAACTAACTTTAAATACAGTTTATAATGTTCAACTTTCAATCCAGAAAAGTGGTGCTTCATTGTGATTATAAAATTGACTTTATATTTTTTTATTAATAATGTATGTAATATATATTATATTTATGGCAATATACCTATATTATATGTCCTTGCAGGTAAGAAGATAAATATAATATAAAAAATTGAATAATTCATAAACCAAACAATTTGATCTTCTACATAATCTGTAAATATAAAAATACATTTCTTTTTCAATATACTTCAGCTAAATCGAATTGGTTTTGAAGATGATTTGGGAAATAATTGATCATTGCATTTGTAGTGAATTTTGAGTGATATTATTTTCTATGCTTATTGTATAGCTTAATGTTATTTCTATTATAATTTAAATAGGCTTTAAAATTTAAAACAATTTTTATTGCTTTCTATATATTGCTTGATCGGAAGTTTATTAAAATTGTCACTGTTTATTAAATATTACAAAACTATATTTAATATATTTACCACGTAGGCATGCATATATGATCTCAATGTTCGGGCTTATTACTTTATGGATAGTAGACTAACTGGCGGCCAATACATCATCACTTTCACTCGGGAAATATGTGAATACCAGTTAAGCACTTTATAATTTTTCATTTTTATGTACCTATTCTTCGATAAATTCATTATAAGTATTTTCAAATAAATCACTACGCTATAGTTTTTAGTTTAAAATTGGTAAATATTTTTTACTACTGAAGTATAACAGATAGATTGGTACTAAAGAAAAAAAAAAACCACACTAAATTGTTTATAGCAATAAAATCTTGATTCCATTTATTGCTATTATCGGTTAAATAAATAAGACTAATCTGAAATAGACTTGAATGATATATTTTTTTCGACATCGTTAGAGTAGTCAGAACCGCAAATCTTTTAAATGAAAAAAAAACAATATTGTTGAAAACTGTGGTCGATTAATAAAAGTTCTATACTTAACTGAATATTTTATAAATACTCATACTTGTATATTATAATATGAGACAACATATACATATCATTGTAAAATCAATCAATACATCATCGCTGCGTTCAGATAGAAAAGTGTCATTTTTAGTTTATATTTTGGCAGTTCAGTCACAGATAAAAACTAAGTTATTTAATGCAAAAACTTGAAAAATAATTTTTTTTTAAGAAAAGAAATAATGAATACTAATATTGTTAATAAACCTAACAATACTATATTGTGAATTTGTAACAAAATGTCATAATATCAGGAATATTTGAACAATGTTTCAATATTTTAACATTCTAAATTGTTCAGTGACCTCGTACGCACATGTTCCTTTAATAACAATAATGATAAGTAACTCGAAATTATTAAATTTAACTTCATCAGACATATTTGTTTAAGTACTCGACAAAGAGGAAACTCGTTTCTACGTGCATTGTGTAACATTCATAATAGTTTCTATTTTTGTTGTTGTTGTTGTTGTTATTAAATGGATGTCTTTTCATGAAGTGGACAGGCAAATAACGTATTGTGTAAATTATTTCATCAGATTCGTTTTAGAAAATTCAATATTAAACGAGCACTAGGAAATGTGTATCATTAAATTACGCACTCGACGATAACATTATTTCAACAAAATGATACAGATCCAAACTAATTTCCTGACAATAAATGAACGGACATAGTTTTTTTTCTCGGATAAATACGCCATACAGAGGCACTTGCACTCGTTACATTGCACAGATTTTCCGTATAGATATTTAGGTAATTTGAAACAAATCTTTATTTTTCACCAGACAGTGAGTATCTCAAAATTAATTGAAAGTAACTACGTTATGTAATAATATTTTTTATACGTTTGTACTAAGGTATTTAATTCGGTAATATTAGCGATTTTATTGTTAATTTAATTTTTTTTAGTACCGGTATATATATATATATATATATATATATATATATATATATATATATGTTTATGGATGGATTTTGATTACAAGACGTGTTACGTAACATAAATTATCATTAATAAAAAGTATTATTTTTGTACATTATTTTATGTAATATCTTCTAAATTATTAAGTCACTTGATTCTGATCGTAAAATTAAAAAAAGAATATTAGTATCTAGTATATAGTAACTATAACACTTGACATATAGTGAAATTTAATTACATTTATATTGAATATTGATGCATAGCTGAGTGTGAGTAATTTCTCTAAAAAAGTATGATGCAATTTATTATTTATTATATTATATGTTCTAAAAAGTGATCAACATGTTAACATTTAACATAAGATACCCATTTTAAAAACTATAAATATTTTTCAAAATATTTGTTTTATAATTTTTCGTCATTAAAAAACAACTTTAAAAAATAAAATAATAAAAAAATTGTTTATTTAAGTTATACAACAGAAATTGTTCAAAAATGTTAGTATTTTTTGAAATAATGAATATTTCTCAAGTTGAATGAATCAACAATTCGTATGGTCTGATTTGTGTGTTTTCTATAATAAGTAATAACTTAATATATTTTATTTTTGTTGATTGGAACTGTACCAGTTTTCGTTAACAACATAATTATTTCTATACCTACTATTAAAATCTGTTATTCAGTTTTAGTAAGTTGATAAAAAATATTGTGATACAGTTTATTATTATACATTTTAATAAAAATTATATATCTACATTTATAAAATTAAAATTAAAACTAATTTTATTATTATAACTATTTTTATTATAATTTATAATTGTTTTTATACCCACTATTGCTCAACTATTCTCAATTTTTAATTTTTCAATTTTTAACTTTTATTACAATGTATAGAATACTGATTTAAATATTTTAAAACTCATTGTATTTGTATAACAACACTTATTAGTATAGAAATTATTTTGATAGAAATACGGAATCAGTTAATATCTCATTTGGTAAAAAACGGGTATTGGTTGAAAACATAAAGGTAGTAGGTATAAGGCACACTTTTGGTGGAAACGTGTTACGTCTGTTGATCAATTGCCTATAATATTATATCGCCTAGTAATCTGTATACGAAAACAAAACGCTTATTTTGAAAGCACACCAGTTGGAATGCCACAATATAATAATAATTGATTATAAAACGTGAATATGATTATTCACAGGCCACAGGTAACAAAAAAAATGTAAATTTCGACAAAAATGTTTATATTTAATGCTGAATATTAAATTATAATATTCAAATTAAATAATGCTTAAAGATTTTATGAATGCCCATTTTTATGAATATTATAAATTCTTATATTGTATCAATTTTTTACGATTTTAACTTAATTTTATGCATATTTAAAAAATATAAAAAAAGATTAATATAAATTACACCTCGTGTGGTTTATAAACGTTGTGGAATTTGTAGCACAACAAAGTATCAAGACATATATAATTATTCAGAACCACACATGTAATACTAAGTTATAATATTTATTTATCTTTAGTTTTATCAATAGGAGGTATAGTGTCGTAAAAATTTTTTGAGACACGTTAAAATATTTATCGTCAATGTGAAAGACAAACGTTCATAACATGATTTCCGGATGCAGAGTATTATATAATATATATATATATATATATATAACATTTCAATGTAGGTAGGTACAATGTAGAAAAATAATTATTGAGAAAAAAAGGTAAGTGCAAAAGAAATAAAACTTTATATTCGATTCTTCAGCGTTGTCGCCCGCCCTAATGCCAATAGGCAATAATACGTAACTACATATAGTATAGATAAAATATAAAATGATATATATCTAATAATAATTTCAATTTCGAGCAGTGAGCAAAATCAAAAGCATTCTTATCAGACGAGGAAAAAAATGGATATATATGTACATATATAGGGCGAAAAAATGTCAGGCCAGTACCTATAGATATAGGTATATATAATATATAAGTAATAAGTATATATAAAGTGCTGTATACAACTGTGTGTATAGGTATATAATATTATGTGTGCACGCGTGCGTGAGTGCGTGCGTGCGTGTGGTGAAAAGTATTAAAACAGGGGTGTGAAAATAAGGGGAAGAAAGAAAAGGAGTAAAGAGCCGTATATGACGATACACACTCGCGCGGAGACTTACACACACGATCACGGCTGATTTCACCAACTAATTGCCAGAACTAAACCGCTGGCGGTCATCGGCGAGTGCAGGGTAGGAGCTGCAAGGGATGACGACGACGGGAGCCAGCTCGTGTGTATATATATATATATATATGTATATGTATATAGAAAAGCGCCGTCGTCGTGGAGGAAGGGCAGCCGAGAAATCCCTTTGGCCGCCGTCACGTCCTATGGCGGAACACCGGACAATTGGCGGTCTAAACGAAATCGGAAATTGTCTTAACCCTCGCGCGGACATTAACGCGCACGGCACACACACATACTTTTCGATCCCTTATATTATTATCGTCATCAAACTCTTATATACCGTTTTTCGCCGCCGCTTTTCTCAGGTCCTCGACCCGTGTTAAATAATATTATATAATAAGATCCACACTGCCGCGTGAATAAAAAATTATATACATATTGATATATTATATTAATCGAGGAGGAAAGATAGGGCACTTGCTCTTCTCGGTAAAAAAATATTATGAACTTGTAAAATATATATGGCATATTTACATTTATATGTGAAAATTACATTAAATCTTTACTATCTTACATTTGAGAATTGTTTTATTTTGACCCTCCCCCCCCTAAAATTTTAACTATTGGCTCCCATGACTGTAGACTATTTGTAGTGATGCAGCACACATTAAACCATGTGGTATGTATTTATAATGTTATGCGCGCACTAACCGCGGCGACAATCGGTTTGATTCGTATATACAACACGCCTCAAAGTCATCGGACATCTGTCGCGAATTTTTGGTATCCGATTTTAGTTTGCCTTGCGTTTTTTTTTCTATACCCGTCACTGTTGTCGTACAAACGGTCAACCGGAAATGGTATCGTTTTGTCACTCTCTCTCTCACACTCACTCTCTCCACCGCGGTCGTCGCACACCTCTGTCGAGTTCGCTCGAAACAAAGGCCTCTAGCAGCAGCACCCCTGCACACAGTAATAATAATATATTCGCTCATTATCGCGAGTTTTTATAATGACAACTATTACACATGTACACACTCAAATGTCAACTTGCGCGGAACAACGGGCGCTCCCCCGTGGCGGGCGGTCCCATCAAAAAAGTGACTGTATAAAAAATGTTTCGTAAATCCCAAAAACTCCCTTTTTTCCGTTGTACGCACTTATAAAACTCGAGGACATTTTGCATACACGCTCGTGTTATAACAGTAACGATTTATATTAAAAAAGAACGATTGTAGTTTGTTTTTTACTTTATTATTAATGCGAAAAGGAGTACATACAAAAAGAGTAATATAAGCTGCATATTAATATTGAACTTATTTCCATTTTAAGCGTTCACGAAACGCAATAACGTTTTATTTTGCAAAAATATTATTTGTAGTTGAGATATTGAACAGTGCTAATATCGCTGTAGTACACATATGTAGCTATAAGCTAAATTTATCGTTAAAGATTTAAATTTAATATTAAAAATAATATTTTATACATTACCGACCTGATTTATGTTTAAATTTTTGAAATATTCTCCATATACATAGTAAAAATAATTTTTGTAATATACTTTATAATACGTCTCGATATCAGTATACTATGCTATAGAATATACGAAAAATTTGTTTGAGTGTTTAAAGAATATGATGTTAATCACCAGTTATACAATTTTGAAGTGTAATTATGCTTTTAAAATAAACACTATAAACGGGTTACAATAATTTAATACACGTAAATTCATTTTCAACTATACTATACTTATGTTCCAAAATCTATACTTTCATTTAGTATTTTCCATAAAAATTCAAAGTACATTCAGGTAATTTAATATGTTTTAATACCGTGTACAGACGAAGTAAGGTTTTTCTTACTGTCTTTTATCATTTTTATTAAATTATAAAAACATCTCAACCATTACATTAATTTGATTATAAACAAAAATAAATTTAATCTTTCATAAGAAAACATTGGAACTGAAACATTACTGAAGCACAAGTATATATTATATATATGATTATTTCGAAATGCTTTAAGTTTATTAGGAAGAACAAAAGTGGAAACTATAAAGGGAGTAATCTTTATCAAGTACTGTTATAATGAAACAAATAATGAAAAATAAATAATAACACAAGTTTAAGAATTGCGTTTCTCTGAAACCGACTGTCATCATTAACCGTCTTCGAGGTAACTTTTGTTTCATGATGGCGATATTAACTATTAGTTACTAATCATAAAAAAAAAGCAATTTTTTTGTTTTTAAAAATTTTTATTTGTAGACGAAATCCCAGTAATTGTTTAGGTCATAATAAAAAAAGTTACTATATTAATCAAGTCTAGTTCGGTAAACTACGTCTCGTCGATATCGTCGTCGTGCGTCGAGATCGCGGTCATGTCCTTCATCGTGCAAAAGCTCGAGTGTTTTCGTCAGGACATAATAATTGCAGGAGTTTGAAGAGCGCCGCGTCCACGCGCGGGGGTATTCGGTTATGGGATATACGATTATAATATAATAATATTATTACCGTTTAAACGACGTTCGTTTTTGTTATTTATTCGGAGACGTTTTAATGCCAAGAAAACGTGTTGCGATAATCACACGAAAACGTTCAACGAACTCTCGTCGACTGCGCCATTGTCCCGTTGGTGGCAGTCCGTGCAGTACTCACGCCGTATAATAATAATAATAATAATAATAATGTATAATAATATCGAACCTATATACGCCGTACTGTCTATATATACACAATATTATTGCGCGCACATATAGCCTATAGGTGTACGGAGTAAACCGTGAACTTTATTTGGCTCCTCGCCCGGTCGACGACGACGTCCAGGTGGGTTCGCCGATCTCGATTTAAATACTCCGGCGAACGTTATAATATTAATTACGCGTACGACTCTGCTGCGACATTGCGAAACCTAACCTACTACGTCATTATACGTATATGATGTTTGTATGTCGCCGAGACACGCGTGTTCCGCGGTATAAGCATGAGCGGATAATTGGTCACATTCGTAGGGGGGCTTAAGATGTTTGTCTTATCTATATGTAAACACTAATTTTTAGTCGCTTCTGCCGTCTGGTACGGCTAGTTTACGTTATATAACCCCCCAAATATCCGCTTTTATCCTGTGCAGGTATTTCGCAGGGTTCTTTTTTTAAACATAATATGTGTAGAACGACGTGATGGTCGTGTGACGATGATGGCGACGTGGGTGGGGCAAATTAATCGGAAAAATTTCTATGGTTTTCGAAATGAGTGGTTTTACAGCGTGTTACACGTGTACTTGTTGTTAAATAACAGCTATATAGTACAGACGAGAGCGCTAACGTTCTCCGGGGAGAAGACTCGGCGAGCACACAACACGCGCGCACGCACGAGATACGAACGAACATACGGTCTATACACACAAAATGGACCATCTGACGTCGGGCGGTTCGTGTGGTCGGCGTTAAACACACATCGGGCACATACCCCGCAGCGGCGGCGACGACGATGGCGTTAAACATTGTATTCGTACCTACTAAAACGGTGAAAATTAACGTTAATTGCGCCGCCGAATCTTTTGGGCCGTATAGTGGCCGTTTTTGTGTACTGCTGCAGCAGCAATAGACTAGCGCCCTTGCATTGTATCGGGGTATAATGTAGGTATATTGCGTATGATGTGTACGCGGAAAAGAATTAAAAGAAAAACGCCGCCCGTTGTCTATATGTATAGGTCGTGCGGACGAAAACGGTTTTGGAACAGCAAAACAATGAGCACGCGATGTTTTTTTTTCGTTCGTTTTTTTTTGGTTTCGTTCGTTTCGTTTAATGACTCCCAGTTAAGTAAGTACACTAAGTACGCACACATACACACACGCTCGCGCGCGCGAGCATATATATACGTGTGTGTGTGTGTTTTTTTCTTGATATAAACACGCGCCTCACGCGAACGCAACATCCGTTGTCGTGTGCCACCCCTAAAGTTTTCGTGTCATTTGGCTAATTGCGTTGGCCAGCGCTGCTCCCCCGGATAGGAGGATTGAGTGATATAATAATTATTGTTGACCGGCCCGCCGGCGGCCAGTCGACCGCGGCAATAGCGGAACCGACGGACGTCGAAGCCATCCCCGTCCGATCGGATTCGACGGGAATAACGTGCCAAGTAAATACCTATACGTATATAATATAATGCCGCGGGAATATCGCGTAAAATCGACAATGCACACGTCTTTGGTTAATACGAGTAGATATTTTATATAGTACGAGTAAATCGTTTTCTCGATACGCTGCAGTCGCTGCAGTTCATCACTGCATCGCGACACAATGCGTTTCTACGCGACTACGATGGATTAGCATATTATTATTATTATTTCGAATGCATATACTGGTGTTCGGAATTGTTATCTCACCTCAGAGCAAATACACGAACGCGAGACAGTGAGGCCAAACGACCGGCTAATCCGCTAATCCGCATATGTACGCTAGCTGGTTGTCCACGTCCACTTTTTCATTCACAAATTTATCGGAACTTTAATGCCTTGCTCGTATATTTTGTTGGTTAAATGCCAACGGAGTTATTTACTCGAATCATTGTAACGTCGCATTTATAAGCGCATGATACGACGTCGTTTTGTCATTTTACAAAAAAAAAAAACGTTTTTTATACAATCGGCAGAATAGTTATAACAAGAAATTGTATTTTATTATATTGTGTATGTATAGAAATCTAAAAACGTACATACTATTCACAGTTATAGGCTTATGACTATATTACTCGTATATTCGTTTATAGACGTGCACTGTAAAATCTTATTTTAAATAAATATTGATATATTTTTATATTTTGAAACTTAAAATATGAATTTTATTTTAAAAATAGATATCTCATTTTTTACCTGATTAACTCGAAAGAAATTATTAATGGAGTGCCTTTACAGAGATGACACTTTTAACATCAACGCAATACACAATATCCTAACGTATCATTATAGTTAATATGGTTTTTCTTTTTAATTAACAAAAATTTGGAATCTGATTACCTTCGAGGAGCTACAATACTTGGGATAGTATTTAGAATTATTATAGTTCCTGATATTGTATTTGAATAATCGGGCAGTTTCGAGTACAATTTTAATGTAAAGTCTAACGTGCGCGGTGCAGTGTTGTCACTGGAAACATAAAAAAGAAGCATTCCAGTATAATCGTTCATATACACTATATAACGGGCGATAGACTGGAGAGCTTGAATTTTGTGGATATTTGATGGTTCAGCGGCACGCCGCGTATAATATTATTTTATTTATAGATGCCACATGCGTCCAAATCGGCAATAATCATAAAATTAATGGATGACGAGCGTATTTATACTATTATATTATATAGGAGTGATTTAGTTTTAACGTCGTGTTTTGATTTTTTACACACACACACACACAGTACGGAGCAAGGAGCTTTTTGTTCGGTGATGTCGGGATGAGGTGCAGTTTATTTTCTGCAGCATATAATATACGCTAAATATAATAGACGCGCGTCGATCACGCGAGATAATACCGCCGCAGCAGCTGCCACCGCCTTGTAAACTGGTTATAATATGCGGGAGATCGTTGACGGATAGATGATGGTTCGCGTGCCACGCACAACCACAGCATCGGCAGTCCCAGCAAAATAGTTAACCGTCCGCCGATCGGTCTCGTGCGTGCTGCGCTGTGCGTCGTGCGGAGGTGTGAAAAATTCGATCGGTTCGGCTCAGATATCTGTCGGAGTGCGGGCGGCAAGCCGTAACTAGCAGAAGACCTGACTTACACGCGCCTCAGTATACGCGTAGCCGTCATTACGGCATATATATATATATAATATCTTATATATATGTGTGTGTGTGTGTCTATAGGTGCCCACGACGTCTATACCTCTGTCAGTCGGTCGGCGAAGCTTACGTATCGACCGGACGCTGCGTACAGTCATTGTCCGAGAGCGATCTCGCATGTTATATTGTATTGTTTTACGTTTTTTTTTTCATTATTCTTTTCGTGAACCAACAGTACCCACGGGCTGCTTATGACGTCGTTTATTGCGATATCATGTCCAAGTGTGACAGTGCGCACCACCAAGGCACTGCTATAATATAATATTAATATATATATATTGTATATATTGTGCGTATAGACGACATATTATTATTGTGTCGCAGCAATAACCGACGACTGGCTGTATACTCTGCAGAGGCCGATGTATCGTTCCGACGTCCGTCGTTTATAACAATAATAATAATAATAATAGGTATTTGCTGCACAAATCCGCGGCATACCGACGCCATAAATCGCAAGAACCGATGCTCCGAGTAAATCGAAACGAGAGACGTCGTCTATGCGGTGTATCACAATATATCGTACGCGCATTATAAAAACGTAGGAAAAGATATTATTATAATAATACGTACGTGGGTAATATCATTATATTTGTGCTCTGCAGCACCGCGGTTCGTATGTTAAGTATTTATTTTAATGGTCTGGCCTGAGTTTTCCGACGCGTAAATTCTAAACAACAATAATACACTATCGTTGCCGATTTTATGTGAACACGTATAATATCGTTGTATTCAAACTTACTTATTTTTGTCCACGGTCGCAATAATATAGCTTATAGCGCGAGTTTGTTCGGAATTCGTTCGCTCCAGATATAATAAATGAAACGTAGCCTTGTAATATATATATATATATATATGTATATTGTATAATATTTAAATACAATAAATGTATTTTAGTTGGAAATTAAGTTTTTATAGAAATGCACATTCGATATTGAGATAAAAAATTGTCGACGATAATAATTTCAAATGTCATATTTTTACCGTCTTCGCTTTGTATCCGTTTTCAAATAATATTTATTTTTCGTTAAACTCGTTTAATTTTCTTTCGCAACCACCCACTTTTTTGTCGTTAGATATTTCAAAACTTTTTCAATTTTCTCTATTTTAATGTGGAATTTATCAAACTGTATACTATATTAAATACATTGTTGGTTTAACGTTTTTACAAATATTATATAAGTACATTATGGCATTTTCTGTTCATCGTTTGCCGCGGAACATTTTAAGGATATAGGGTACCGTATTTGTATCATGATATATTGTGCCTAATGTTTTAATATATACGATATTATGAGATTAAAATATTCCGACGAATTATTTAGTGTGTTCACTTATTCATTTCGTATAATATTATTATATGCATTCATATTTTAAATCGATTTAACTACATAAGTACTATTATGTTGGAAACATTTTTAACTATGATACATCGTTATGGTTTATAGACAATACCCCATGACAATATTAAAAAGAAGGTTTTGAAAAAGATAATACATCTCTGTATATTATACTTCCTCATAAGTCATAACATATTTTTAAAATTTGTATTCATAGTCTTTTCAGCTATTTATTGAACGATTCGATTAATCGTAACTTATCATCTAACCTGTTCTCGAGAAATATTTTTTTCTTATGCTAAATTATTTTTTCCTACGCATTTATCGTGTCATAATCAGTATTTGTAACTTGTTCTTGAAAATAGAATTGAATATTATTTATTTTCCATTCATCTGACATTGTTCTTTATTGGAGTCTTGTTTTACAGCTTCCCATAATATTTTTAACTTATTTCTATTTCATTATAAAACCCTATTTTATCTATTTTGCGGATCACACTTGAGTTATATTCTATAGTAGATATACCTATCCTCGATATAATGGTACTAGATAAATATTTAATTTTTAAATTGTTGTAAAAATAAAACTGGTTCAACAGTATTTTTTAGTACTATTCATTGCGTACATTGTTATCTACATGCGTATGACGCCATAAAATATTTTCGTACAATACAGCGATATGCAGAACCTATGTAGGTATTATTTGTTACACAAATAATAGCTTTGAAAATGCATTCATTAATGATTCTAATGATAGTTTTACATTTTGTTTAGATGTAATTGTCTTGAAATCGAAAAATGTTTATATAATACGGAACACACATTAATATTTATGATATTTACAGATTTTTAAGTAACGATAAGATTCTAGTCGTATTTATTTAGTGTTTCGCACTTAAACTCAAGCTCTAGTTAATATTTCGATTCTTCGTAAAACGTTTGTTATTATATAATATGCGACGTTTTAAGATGAGATTCTATGATTTTTAAATTTTGCGCATGGCCGAATATGGGTAACGGCTCATAACTATTCAAACGAAATTATCGAGACTAAAAATTCTAGGTATATCCAATTATAAATAATAGCTGCGTTGGAGTGAGATAAAATTATAACTGTGTTGTGTGTGACTAGCGACAAATGGATAAAACCTCCATGTACAAATGTGGGAACTTCAACAATTCTGAGACGGTTCTAAGCCTTTAAAACTGATCCAATCCCCGATGTTAAGTATATTGTTTGTTGCCGTATCTGGTAATACTTCAGTATATCATTGTTTAACGTAATGTAATTTACAAAAAAAACTGTATCATACTCCCATAGGTACGAACAATGAACGGTTATATTATAGTCTCCACTCGGCAGTCGGTCAATCGTCGACGAGAATACGTCACACTCTATCTATCCGATATTTAAATTAGCTTTTGCAAACCACCAGCGGATTAGAAATCATTAAATGAACTCGTACACTATATAAATACGTTTGTGTATCATTGGTTATAGGACGTTATATAACGTCAATACGACATATCATTGCCATTTGCGGTGCAAGTCGGTTTGCATATTGCTCATGTACCTATTACGCACATACTACTTATATATTACATTATTATAAACTTGAGTTTAGGACGTATTTGTGGGTACCTAATTACACCGTGCAAAGGTGTAACTGTGTATACGGATATGTATATATTACGAGCAACGTTTCGCTGTCATTATATACACCCGTTCTGGTCGTCTGTACGCGCATGTACGACAACTACTACTGTATATAGTTGTTGAACTAGCGACGACCGCTGCACCTATTTCTATCCGAGCTGGCGCACGGCGTGTAATTGACGACCGGCATACGTAAACAATAGATATTATTCAATTTTCAGTTAGTTTACTCGTTAAAAAATAATAATAATAAATGAATAAATAAAAACCTTCTCGCGTATATGGCACACGACGACGACGACGACGACGTTGGCTTATATACATATTATAATAACGCTGCCGCACCAGTGAAAGTCTGCGCGTTGACACGGTGCCAATGGTTCGCACACTCGGTTAATTGAACGAATTGCCGTATTCGGTTATCATTTAATTGTATCTGCTGATCTTTCGCCGTTGGTTTTACTGATTCTTTTATTTCTCCACAAGCGCACGCACGCACGCCGCGCACATGTCGCGTACTCGTCCCATATAATATACGTCGTAGGTATACAATACGGCACTCTGACGAAACGTATACGTTTAGATGTGTGTGTGTGTGTGTGTGTGTGGGTCCGGATTAAGAGTAAGTGCCTTAAAGCACGAGAGTCTTAAAACTGTATAATTTTGTCGAGTAAAATATCTAAAATATTCTCTTGTGTCTTTGCCGTCGCTGTACAACTCGTATTATATAGTTTTATAATTTTATTATAATGTATACAGAGAATTTGGCACGCCGAATTTCAAAATTGTTATTTTAATACATCACTATTTTATTAAGAAGACGACAGCACATTATTTACTTTTTTTTTCTTTGATCCACGTGCAACTCGGCAAATTTGCGTTTAGCTGAAGCAATAATGTTTGTTTTATATAGATTTAATATTAAAGTGAATTGACCTATTTTTTGTTTACAATTTATTCCAATTGTAACGAGAGTTATGATTATATATCATATTATTGTACAATATTACAATTTAAAAATGTAAATAGATCGCAGAGTAATTAAAATATTTAAAAAACGATGTATATCAAACACAGACAATTTTCTCTAAGTTTGATAATAGATACCTACTTAATTCACTATGACTATATATAAAGCTAACAACAGAAGATTTATAGTGGAAATTTGCAATAGTATGTTATTGCGTCGGATAGACGAATAGCGAGCTTACGTTATATTTTTAGACGATATTTATCAATTATCATTTATCATTTAAATAAGGCAATAAATTACTAATAAGTGGTTTTTATTTTTATTTTGAATGTTTTTAGAAGTATAGAATAAAAATTGATGTTTTTTAAATCTCAATATAATATTTTATTTTAATTTATGTGGCCGAATAATGAATAATTATGCTAATCTTTCGTAAATAATTGTCTTATTTTATGTAAAATATAAATACACTTTTTAAACCAAACAGTTTGATATTATAATACAATTTTTACAATATATTTAACATATTCATTGTGTTTTTAGATAATATAAATTCAAAATAAATTATTGTACCGGTAAAAAGTCAAAACAAGACTTCTACGGGACGAACAATGATTATAATTATTCAATAAAAATATTTCTGTTATTTTATTTCAAATTACCATTTTAATAAATTAACGACTGTAGGTACCTTAACAGTGTTTTTATAAATCAAGTAATGGTAATAATAATGACAAAACTATAAAAGTCGAGAAGAAGATTATCGATACCTAAAAATTTGACTCATCTTAATAAAGTATAAATAGAATTATGCCACAACTATAGAAACAAATCGTGTGGAGAAAAATCTCTTTTTTTAAAAAGAGCTCACGTTAATCCGGCCCAGCAGCTCGCGTGCGTGTATGCATCTAGGTACTTATAATATTATGAACCGCAAAAACCCTGTGCACTATTATTCTCTGACAGGGACGTAGAGAATTTCTCGAAAAAATAATAATGATAAAAGTATCGGAATGTATAATGTTAGTATTATAATAAAATTTATCGAATATAATACTCCGGTCGGTTATACGTACAGCATTATGTGCGCACGCGTGTTGTGCGTGTATGTGTCTGTGTCTGTGTGCGTATGTATAAAATATGATATTGACGTCTTCCGTCACATCGCCCCGGCAGGACACACCTCATCGGGCTCGGGATCGGTCCGTCCGCTATCAGCTACCATTTATCTGACGGCGACGGGGCAACCCACCCATCATGAATAATTTTCATTAAACACTGGCAGCCCGATCGACAGCCCGGATCATTTCGAGATAATAATAATACCTTCGTGGCGTATTCTTTTTTTTTTTTTTTAATTCTTTCTTTTTTTCTCCTCTTAATTAATTCATAAACGTGACTTATCTGCTCGTGAGCGAGTTGCCCTTTATGATGACGACGATGCTGCTGCTGCTGCTGTTGTTGGATACGATACTTCGTGTGCCACCTCGGTGTTTACAACCAAACGAACGGGGTCAGAGACGACGACGGTTGTTTAATTAAAACTGCGACGCCCGCCCGGGTGTGCGCTGCTGCTGCTGCTGCAGTACCTACGATATAATAACATGCACGCGATGACGCGACGGTGACATCCGATAACCGCGCGGGCGACGAGTTCGTTCCGGGCAAGTCGACCGTCGCTTTACATTTTTATTAGTCCAAAATTAATAATAATTCGTCTTACAGCTGCCGTTAGTTTGTGTTTCGAGAATACAATACCTATATTATGACCGAGTTTTCAACCAGGAAATGTGTTTTTTAAGCTCATACAGTTAGGTTAGACATTTTAGCTTTATATTATATTAGTGTATTAGTGATTGTCAGCGGCCAGCGAATAATTTGTTTTATTTTATACGTAGGCACTAAAGAATTTTAAATGTTCAACCGCCGATTTCAAAATATTCCTCGTTAAAAAAAAGCACACGCTTGTAGGCCGAACGAGACTTGACTGGGCCTATAATATATCGGCAGTAGGTCTATTTTAGTATTATGAATATAATTTTGCTCGTTCTTGGAAAGCTTTGCGATTTTATTATATTATCTTTACTTTATATATATATATAAGTATACAGATATATTAGCAAAGCACGTATAGGTATATAACAATCGACAAAAGTTTAACGAGAAGTTTTACGGTTTTCAGCAGAAACTCGGTAGTGAGAACATCTGAACTTTGAAATAGGGTTTTAAAGGTCATCGTATTATTATTGCGCGTGCATATAAAGATGAACTATAGGATCTTGTGATAATGGTAATAAAGATAAATTAATTCAAAATCCGTCTACAACTCGGGCTCAGTTGTAAAACAAAAATTATATCAAAGCATTTTTGTTAATAAAAATGGCTGCGTGTTGTAAAGTTACATTTCGAATCAGCTCACATATTTTGCTCAAATTATCGTTTTGAAATATTTCAAAAAAAAAAATAGTATATATGGTTAGTCAATTTAGATTTATCGACTTCTAATAAAAACGTTGTTTTGAAATCGTTACGTTTTTTTAATTACAGTGTTTTAATTGCACTAAGATACAATGCATCGTGACTAATATTATTGTGGATGTGGAATACAGCTGGTATATATTATTTTGAAATTGAACGTCTAACAAAATAGTAAATGTAGGTAGTTGTAGTTATAATCGTAAATAATAACGTTTATTAAAAATCATTTAACAATATCTACAAATACAGCATGACTGTATATAATAATATTATATTATTTTGCTTATACAAGTTCATAGTTAAGTGATGAAATAAAAACACTGTAATTCGAATTCGAAATTCTGATTCAAAAACGGGTATTCGAATTTGGAAGAATTTTAAGTATGTTATCGTAAAAGCAATCATTTAGAAAATATATTAAAAAATTCGATTTTTTTTTTCAGAAAAGGGATATAATTTTTATTTTATTCTAATTTACACAGAAAATATTAGTTTTACCAGAAACTTTGTAATAACAATATTTATAGACAACATTTAAATCTACAATTTAAGTTCTATACAATTTTATGTTTAATGCAATATATTTTGAGTTAAATCAGAAAAACCCTTAAACTATCCTATTTATCAACATTCAACCCTTTTGAGTTACCTGAATACTAATCATCACCAAATTTAACCTACATAACTTTCGTATGATAATGAAAAAATTGGGTGGGTGAGAAATTAAAAATTTGAATGTTTATAAATAAGGGCCACCCTAAATTGGATATTAATGATAAACAGAAAATTATTATTGGACTGAATATAATTAGTTATAACTATAATGTTGCAAATATCCATTAAGTATTTTATGATCTGACACAAAAATAATAATAACCATCAGCGACCAAAGTATTACTACTTATTTGTATTATATATATCCCTATGTACCTTTGAATATAACATCTTATACTCGGTTAATGGGTTAATGTGCTCTGAATTGGAATGAAGTTAGTTTTCTTGTTTTAGTCTTCACAATAACACTTGTTTTTCAAGTATGCTTTTCTTTTGTAGTTTTCAAGAATTGTGATTTTTACTTAGAAATTACAACGTTCTGTGATTCTATTCATGTAGTTATTTATTATTATTATTTTTTTTTTGTGGAACTAATTTTTAATGATAGAATTACGGAAATCTTCTTCTGTAGTGAGTTAAGAATAACCTAACCTTGTGTGACAAAAAAAAAAAATAATAATAAAATAAGTAAATAAAATAAGAATTAGTATAATACGTCAAAATATTTAATTTGAATTGTTTGGCTTTGAATACCTGTTTTTTATACTTGATTTTGGGCGTTTTCTACACATTCACTTATTTTTTTTTTTTTAACTATAAAGCGTTAGAGTGTGAGAAAAGAAATAATAATAATAATATAATATTAACAAACAATTCAAAATAAATTAGAAATAAATAAGTTGAAAAATGTTTCTATTAATTATTAATTAACTGAATTATGTGATGATTTTTTATTAACATCTATCTAATTATTGATCAATTATATAATAAGATGATGCTAGATATCATTCTAAATATAATATAATATTTCAAAATACTTAACTGAATTTTTTATTCAGTTATAAAAAAACTTATTATAACAGCTTGTATAAATGCCAATTTGTAATTTTAAAATTAAATACGTTTTATGTACAAAAATATTGACTGAATTATTAAATGTAAGTATTTGTAAGACATTTTTTTAATATAAATTTATATAATTTGTATTTTTCATGTAATATATATGTATATATTAACGCTGTAGAAAAATATGATTGAATTATTTAAAACAAAGGAGATTGTAAAATATAAACCAGATGTCGCAAACTAAATATATGCATTATCAGCGTAAAATCCTTGTCCTACTTATATTTTAATTTATTATTGTGTATTTTTTGATTGAATTTTCATTGGATTATTGCTGTTGATAAGCATTCAACACGAGTTAATTAGATTGGTGTGTTCTTTCACGTTCCATTTTGTAATTTGTTTTGTTGTTTACCATTAGTATGATATTTATTATTTACACACACATTTGGAAATGTCTTCTGTTTTTTTTCAAGGTAGTAGTAAATTTTACACGATTTATATTCATATTTTATCATTGACACATTTAACAAATTTTAGTGTACATAAGTTATAAGTTATAACATAGAATTTAACCATTATAATAAAATTTACAATTTGTATGTCATTGGCTCTTAGTATCTAATTTAGTTTTTAAAATATAATATGTTATATTTTGGATAAAATTTTTGATGTATTTATTTTTAATGATTAAAGACATAATTACAATTTGAAATGGACTATTAATATTATACAGAGTATTGAAGAAACTTTAACTTATACTTATACTAACTTACTTTACTGTATTTAGTAGAAGATATTATTTAAATATTTTGTTGACATAAAACATACCTAATGAAAATATTAAAAAAAAATATATATATATACATTAAATGCTTTTACAAGATCTTGGAGTGGAAAACCTCACAAGGGAAGCAGCTGCCTCTTTTGGCTTCCCCGTGAGCATGCGTATGATTACAATCTATATATTATGTCTTGCATGTATTTACTACAATTTACAGTAAATAACCGAAATACTTTTACTCGATTAAGTAGTCGAGTTAAATAAAATTATGTTATAAGATGGCAAAAAAAAAAAAAAAATGCGTAATAATTTTCTTTCGTACAATTTATAAATTTAACACATCCAATACAGTTTGATTCGCGTTTTATATAAGTACAGTCTATGAGCAATTTAGGCTTGCATGGGTTTATACGTGTATATATGTATAGGCAATGAAATACAATTTTTATCCGATTCACCGACACAACTGTTTGTCGACCATGTCGTGATAAACAAGTGTTTTGGAGAAAAATATTCTCATTGGATTTGCATCGGTCAGATCGTGCGGATCGATGAAAGCACGACGAGGGGCACGGTCCATAGATGGTATTGCATTTCTCGGCCGCGGCAGCTGTGGCCGGTGATAGACCCGCCGCCACTGTTCGATTTGCGGTATTTAGACGTTATATTATTGTGCGCGTGTTTTGCAGAAAAAATATGCCAAGATCTATGTGTATATATATAGGTACACATACATATTATAGGTATGACGAATACCAATCAATTTGTCGTCCGGTCTGGTCGAAGCCATCAATAACTCGGTGGTTTTTTTCTACACACCGTTTAATGACGGAGATTAAAATAACAGAATAAGAGAGAAGAAAAAAAAATCATCACACTGTTGTTCGCGAATGCAATCACGTACTGCCGTTATGGAACCGCTGAGCGACGATAATGGCGAATGATAAAGTCGTCGAGGACCGGATTCCCGGACGAATTTAACGTGTTGAAATTGATAAATATCCGGTATTATAGCTGCTGCAGCCGGCGTAAATAGATCTCGGAAACCTATATTATATGCTATATAGCAACATCAAGTATAGTGTTGAGATACATAAATCTCGATCTCTGTATTTAATATTAAATATTATTAATACAGCTATGTGCATTTCTGTGACAGGCTGGAATTTTTATTTTTATTTTTTTTATTAAAACCGTTCAATATAATCATATATTGATTATCGTTGCAATATTTTTGTTTAGGTAGTGCTGGACATCTGTCGTTCAGTTTCAGTCGTACGTATAACACATTTAAAGTTTTTCTCGTGAACAAAATATGTTGTTGATAAACAAAGTGTTTGGAAACAATCATTAGCCACTAATTTGAACTGATAAAGGTGATGGCTTATGAACCCGATAATATGATATTATGTATAATTAATGAGGTTATTAAAATGTATTATTTTTCATTATAAATGTACAACAGTGTTTTATATTGTTTTCTGTAGGTATTAAAATATACACGTCATGTAAAATTAACGGTTTGGACACATGATAATTATTGATAAACACGGTTAACTCACTAAATGGAGAAAACTCGGGATCAAAAATCTCTACACGTCGAATAAAACTGGAGTTCCTTTAAACAATTAGTGGTTTAAAATTCTGGCGATTAGAGGGTAGTTATTTTAACTACGAAATTTTTTTCGGTCAAAGATCTCGCGATGTAATGCATTTTTACAATTCTAGAATTTGCTGTTAACAAGACTCATCTGACGAATGATGATTCTCGTGTGTTCAACTATAGGTATTATCGCTAAATTAAAATAAATTACACTTCGTTTTAAATTAGGTTGACCTAGTCGGTTACTGCACAATGGCTATTATTGCAGTGTACGGTGTCTGTGACGACTGGAAGATGAAACTTCAAGCATTTCTACGTGAATACTAACAAAATGCTGATGAAACGGTATGGTGTTTTAAATGTTTACTTAGTAGTACTTATGTTTCAAAATAAAAAGTTCTACAAGAAGTTATGTTGCTTTGTTTTATTAAGCGGACGAGGGTAGGAAAGGTTTGAACATCGAATATTCATTTGTAGTCAATGTAGTCAATGTATTCCATTGAAATTTGAAATTTGTTATAATATCATCAGTTGACTTTTACATATTATTGTGTACATTATGCAAACCATAGATAGTGTTGGTAAACGCGTACAACAAGTATACTATGTTCACTGTAAATGATACCTGTACAATATTGTACATGTAAAAATGAAACGTAAATTCGTAGTCTTCGCTGTGAAATGTATGAGTAGGTATATAATGTTATAAAATCAGTTAAGTGCGAATGGTATGTGCTGCAGGTACTTTGCATTACGTTTCCTACGCGTACAATAAACGCAATGTTAATTATTACATTATTGCACTATGTTGGCTGATAAATGCATATAATATATGTAAACGATTTATAACGGTTTCGCGTTCACCACACTGCCGTGTTGCGGGTCACTGCAGTGTATTTCACTGTCCCACTAGAGAACGGATCGAGTCATACAAAACATAGGCACTATAATAATAATATTGTACCGTAAATAGTATAATAGCCTTTTTAAACGGATCGGCCGAACGTCGTTGACGAAATATCATATCGTTATAATGTAATGTATTATAATTGCGTTATTGTTTTTAGCGTATTATAATTCGTTCTACGTACATTAAAATTAAAATTAACCGAAAAATACGGGTGACGGCCGCGTGCACATTATTATTATGTGTATTGCCGTATTGGATATATTATAAGTAACACTGGGAGCGCGTGCACGGATCGGACAGATGGGATGAGCTGCAATCCATTATGTTTATGCAAATGGGCCACCCCCTCCTACGTACCGGTGCAGAAACGCGCAAGGGGGGGAGGTGTGCTTGTTAATCCGAAATGAAACAGTAAAGGAAACAACAATAAAAAAAAAAAAAGATTCCGAAATCCGAAAACCGGTTACACCCGCCTGTGTATTGTTTCGCGCTAACGTTTAATAATAATTCTCTTCTCTTATTTTCCGTTTTTGTTTCATACCCATTGTTGGTCCCGCGCGCCGGTGCTCGGTGATTATTATCATCAGCGGGTGACCCCGAAATCCCTTTGTGCCTCGTGTTTACACATGAAAGGACAATAATTAACAAAAAAAAAAATCGAATTACCCGGAGGGATTGTTTTAAGTGCACCCCCTCATCCTGAGGGCTTATCTCCAGCATCTCAGGGCGTATACTTGACGAAACAGTTGATATTATTCCGTTCTTTCAACTGGACCGATTCATACGTATCCATTTCACGTATAGGTACACATTTTCTCCTAATTTCCCGTACGGTTTTAATTCTATACCGTTTACGAGTCCGCTAAGTACGAATTACATTCATTGAATACAAACACGTTTATCGACGTTACGGACATAAATTACCGGAAGTCCATCACAATATATTATTATATCATTGCATAACACTGTTTGTACCTTATTATTACGGGACAACAAATAAGAAGTGATTTAAATAACGTAAAACTGACACTTAATCACAAATATATATATATATAATATCATAAAAATCGGTTAAATTTAAGATGCTAAAATAGTTTTTAAGAGTAACCCACGTGTGATAAGAAAAACATTTCTATTGGAGTTGCGTTTTGTATTCGTTTTGTATTGTGCTACCAATATGTAACCTTTTTTTTTAATGTTCAGTTTACAATATTATGTTATTTTCAATGGTTGTTTAATTATACGTTATATTATTATCTGATCTTTTCAATTTCGTGAATTGTTTTTAAAATAATTCAGACATTTTGAAATATTAAATTTAATTTGGAAGTTATACCTTCAATGTAAAATGTGCTTGTAATTTATGTTACCAATTATTAAAGTAACTCTTAGGTGTCATAGTCGGACTTGGAGAGACTTAAATAGTAGATATTTAATTTTTCTCATTAAAAATAATAAAATATTCATACGGTTTGAAAATGAATAAGCTAATTTTGGTAATCAGGTATTTTAAATAAACTACCTACCATATAATTTTGTTTTTGGCCTGTATAGCTACTTTAATAATGTCTTATATCTCCTATATTTATACCTTAGTTTGATTTGAAATATTATAAAAAATATTTTGTCTGAAATGTATAATATTGTGTTAATAAATAATGGAAGAACTATAATAATAAAAATTAAACGCATAAAAAAAATCAAAACAAAAACTAAAAACCGCTGTAAATTTAATACATTCACTGATATGTATGGTACAAACCAGTAATTTCAAACCTACTACCCTTAATTTGTATTTATTATTTATTATTATGGTTTCAGGCTTATTTTAACGTAGTATATTGATTCTCGATTTGATTTCATAAAATCCGTTTTTCAGTTCTTTCTATAAGTTAATCATTATTTATGTGAATCGCGTGTGCGTACATCGCTGATAATAAGCGGTAAGTAAGTATATCTACGTGCATGTGTATACAAAGTTTTCAAAAATAAGGAGGACAAATTATTTTTTTGGTCTGGGTCATCGGAGGTCAAAAAAAGGTGACATGCAAACATTTATCCTCATATAGTGGCGGTTCATCTCGACGTCATAAACCGTTTTCCAAACGTATTGTTTCGGTTGGCACCCACGCCTCATCGCCCGTTATCCAATCGACATAACTACATCTCATTTTAAGGTACACACATATAATATGCGTGTGACTGTGTGAGCAGTGTCTGCGCGTGTGTGTGTTTTTAATGATCATTGTATATTGCTCCAAAAGCTTAACCATCTTATCTACTTGGTCCGATCGCAGTTGTAGGTATACATACCTATGGGATGTGATTCATTTATTCATGAATCTCGGTTGTCTATCTCTATCGCGTGTCATTGTAATTTTAATTTTGTTATTTCTTTTTTAAGTCTTTCATTTTATTATTATTATTATTTTCTTTTTTTTTACACACTCGGTAGCCCTACCGACTTATCTTTCTGTCAGATGTCATTCATTTGTTATGGTTAACATTGTTCAACCGAACGCCCGTTATTATTGTTATTATTATTATTATTATCGTCGTCGTCAGTCGTTACGTGTTACTTCATTATTCTCGTCATCTATGTTTTCCTGTTCATTTATTGTACATATATTATTATATGTATACATAAACACTTCTTATGGTTAGCCAGCTAGATATATGTACCGAGAAATCCATTCGATTGGATTTTGTAGTAATATGGTTTTGGTGCAGTAAAGTGAATAGCGAGAATCAACACGTGACTGCCATAATTTAATTTTTGAGTAAAATCCATTGCTAAGTGGAATAAATGGCTAGAAGGTTTTGACACCTGACTACAGTTACTGCTATTATATTTGTTTTTCTAAAATTATAATTTAAGACATTTTACAAATGAGATTATTTTTTTATTTTTTTAAGAAAGAAAATAGAATTTTTTATTCAACTTTTAAATTAAACATATGATCTGGTTCACTAGTTATTTATTTCCAAGAAAACCTAAAAAGTAAATTATTGTAAAATATTGCTCTCTAAAAAGAAAACATGTTTTTAAATTATATAAATAAAAATGTGTGTATCATAGGAATGGCGGTTATTATATTTTGACCCTATTATTTTTTAATCTAAAAAGTTTTTATAGTTCATTTATATTTTATATAAAAATAACTTTCTAAAAAAAAAAAAAAAAAAACGTAAATAATGTTTTAAATCTAAACAATTATGATTATTTTTTACCCTGTATCCCATTGAATCTGAGCTTTATATTATAAATTTTATAAAGTTTTAGAGCAATAATACGAAGAGCATTATTTTTATCATTCAAAAACTATACGAACATGAATTTAATATAAAATAACTAATGGTTTATTTCTGTAGTACTTCGAAACTGCTATGGGCTTTTTCGATTCCACAACGGTTTTGCACAATGTGTTCAATATAAATTAGGATTTTGACATAGGCGCAAATCGCAGGGATGCTAAGGGTGCTTAGCACCCTGAATTTTAATGCTAGCACCCCAAATTCCGTAATTATCTATATTATCTATAGTGTTACTACTATAATATTTCCATAATAATTACATTTATTAAAAATCATTAACAAAAGAGATAATGAAATTATTTTAAATAAGTATGCTGAAAATAAACTTGGGTACATTTTCATTAAATTTGTAATAACTAATAAATTAAATTAATTTTTTTTACATAAAATGTTTAGTTATATTTGTGAGATTTACATTTTATAATATATATGGTATGGTACTATTGGGATATGAGAGGGGCCCCTCATGGGCTGGGTCTGTTTCCTTAAAAATGTTGGTACTTAAGCCCCCCTAATATTTTTGTGTGATTTGCGCCTATGGATTTTGATTTCACAATAGTTATTTCAATTTTATAGAATTAGGTAATATCAGTTAATATAATACATGATGGATATTTATTACAAATCAGCTGTAACAATGTACAGTTAACAAAAGTATATTAAAAAAATATATAAAGTGTTAATCAGCAGATGGAGTAGCACAATAACAGCGAAAAGAAATTTATGCCATAAATTATAAAACATGACGTATATTATTTCGTTGTTAGTAGTTTTATGAATAAATTATAATGCGTAACCATAGGTTTTTTTCAAAAAATAAAATCAAAAGACTAGAAACATATAATATATTGTATATTTAAAAAAAAAATCCTTCTTTTGTTGTAGTGATATATCTAGACATTTTTCGAGGAAAATGATGGCGAGTTCAATAGTATGTATTATAATATAGTTTATATAATTATATCATATGGGACAAAAAAAAAAAAACAGACCGTCTAATCCTACACCAGTGGTTTGGTAGTAAATTTCTAGTGTATTTCTGTGAAAAATACTAAAAAAACAATGGTCACTGTTACTCGGAACCAGAACTCACAACAGCTGTAAGCGCAATATCACATCAGGCCAGAAGAAACGCGTTGGCTGATTTTCTAGGATAACGTACCTACAATGGTAGAACTTTAGCGAAGTAAAATGCACAAAATCACCGCTTTATTTTTTAGGTGTACTCGCACAATAACAGATATCGGCTCCATTTCTATACGACCGTTATTTATATGGAATTAACATGCGTTAATAATTTATATTTTAAACCTAATCAATATAATAATTTATTAATTTATTGCTACGCTTGTAATATAGTTTATGGTGTATCTATATATAGTTTGTAAAATCTTTGTTTTAAAATTTGGTAGAATACTCACATAGCGTATAGTTTGCAGACGATTATTAGTAGGTATAGTATGTATTATAATATTTGAATATGAAGTATTTTTGTACGTTATCGTCGTTTCGATTTCGTATAAATATTGTACAAACATATATATTATGTTTGTGAAGTACAAAAAGACCTTATAGTAAATTAGTCGCGTCGTGTAACTTATACTTCTATAATATAGTCATAGGTCGATACACCCAGCACGCTCAGTATTCAGATCCGCGTTCTTACTTCTTGTAATAATGAATCTATTTAAATTCAGCTTTTTAGAACTTTTAAATATTCTCGAGTACTATAAATCCAAATACTTAAATATTGTGCAAAGATAACATCTAAGGAATGTCCTGTGGCGATACCATCTACTATTTTTTTTTAAATTTTAATCATCCTTTTTTTCTTTAAAATTATTGATCAGATGACCTTTTAGAATATTTTGATGTATAGAAATCAAAATGTTATCTGCGGAATAGGGTTCATTAAAAATCTTTTCATTTGAAAATAATATATTTACATCGCTATTATAGAACACTTTTTAAGTGGTACATAATATCTAAATATTATTGAAAATATTTAAAAATTTAAAAAATCAGTATAGTTAAATATTATTAAAGTAATAAATTCGGGCGAGCATGCTTGGTGTATCACTCTGTTTATAGATTCTTTGTAATATTTATATTATATAGCACTTACACTATGTACATTTACAGCAGTATTCTAATGGTATATAGCCGGTAAGCATGGTATCTGACAATGGTTCAATATTGTGTAAGGCGTGAAGTTGATGGTACGAAAAACGAATTGTTGATTGCTTGATGCGCTTAACTCTAAAATACAATCTATATCAAAAATTATATCACGTGAAAACGTAGGCCTTAGTTGTGTATAACACGAATCACGATTAACGAATACCGTATTCTCTCTACACAGTCGTAAGATGTTAATCATTTTCTCTTATTTAACTTCGTGTCTATGAGTTATTTTCGATAAACCCATCTACGTTGCAATCATCGAAATTACTATATATTCCTTTATTCGTAGTTTTCGTAATAACTTATTAAATAAATGCAATATCAAATACCTATACCAAAGAATTGATTTTAGTTTTATTTTTATGATATAAGATAAGATTTAGTATGAACGGAGACTGTAATATTATAATATATAATACACACACACTTTACTTATACGTGTTAGTATATAATATTATACTTTATAAGTGAACAATCAGTAAATATTAGTTAAATATAAAATAATAAAATTATAATAAATAAATAATAATATTATAAATAAAAATTAATAATATAATAATAATAATATAAATATAGTAATAATAATAATAATAATAAATATAATAATAATAAATATAATAATAATAATAATAATAAAAATAATAATAATAATAATAATAATATAATAATAATAATATTATAAATTATAATATTATTTTAATATTAGTTAAATATTTAACAAAACTTGTTTTAGAATTATTTTTATAGTGAGTTATAAAAAGTTTTTAGATACTTTTTTTAAAATATGTCTTAACAATTATTGTACAGGTGTATATTTAAATAATTATACACATATAATTTGAGAAGTATTGTAAAAAATATTGCTCATAAATGAAATACGTGAACAAAAAATGTTATAAGTTAAAAGTATAGACAATTTACGATAATAATAACAAATAAACAAAATACGATGATGTTCAGCA
The DNA here is from genome assembly GCA_009835225.1 of Aphis craccivora. Classification (NCBI taxonomy): domain Eukaryota; kingdom Metazoa; phylum Arthropoda; class Insecta; order Hemiptera; family Aphididae; genus Aphis; species Aphis craccivora. The sequence goes on from VUJU01000558.1 coordinate 52,813, forward strand.
TAGAAAACTCTTTGACACCCTTCTCAGCCTCAAGGACGTCCCTGAAACCAAATTTTTTTTGTTTGAAGTATGAACGAAAATATAATTTTACGATACAGTTTTTAACGTATATTACGATTTATCTTCATACCTAATCTATACTATATTTATGTATCTGATTGAAAAATAAATTTATACCTGCACAGGCGCAAACACGTTTACAAATAATAATTTAGACCAATTAAATAAACCATGATGATTGGAGTCTCCTCCTAGACGTTTAAACGATTCTTCATTTTTATGTACGATTATGTTATACTGTCGATTATGATTTTTAGATTAAATCTGCGTATAAAGCGACCACATTTTTCAATCAGCCGATTATTTTGTGGTTAAATTTATTGAAGTGTATTCGTAACTACAGGAAGCAGAACAAATGGCAATTTAAATGTTTCATTTTTAACATTCACGGTTTTTGGTTCAATGATCTTATGACGCGTTTCAGTAATTTAAGGTTTAGCATTAACCAATCACATATCAATATATTATCGTGTATGAATATTTGTGCGTTTGTCCGGTTGTTTAGAGTTCAAGAAATCGTTTCCCGTAAAAATATAGCGGCTACAATAATTTTTAATAAAGGTCTAATATTTCAACGCATGAAATATAAAATCTTGTGGTTATAGCACAATAAACTCGTGTGTGTTATAAACCTGTAATTGACGTCAATTTTTTATTATGTACTCTTGGTATAGTAGGTACCTACGTATCATTTCATGTACCTATAATAGCGGTGAAACTTGGAATGAAATTAGCAGTTTCTCATTAAAAATTGCAATGCTAATACAATATTTAAATATAAATAATAAATATACTACATTTAAATTATTAAATTAAATTTTTGTTTGTAATTTAAATGTAGTAAATATTTAAATTGCATTTGCATCGTCATTTTTAATGAGAACCTGTTAATTTCATTAGGTACTAGTTTTGCCATTCTATGCGTAGGTACATGGAAGTAAACATACTGGTCTAATATCTTGACTCAAAAGGAAGTTTGTATAATTATTATTTTAATTTTGTTTTGTACGCAATTGGTTTATGATAGAAAATGTATTTCTGATTCAACGATGGAGTGGAACAATATAGTACTAACAATTATTCAACTATTTATTGGTTATTGGATTTTGTATTATCTTTAATATTAAAATGTATAATACATATTAGTATTAAGTATTTACATTTATTTAATTATTAATAAGTATTCAAAGCTACATTATTGTAGTAATAAACTATGATCATTGAACAACCAATATACAATTGTATACATAATTATTACTTTATTTAAAACGTGTACATTTACCACCGGTAAACAATATGATTAATATTTAAAACAGTTAGTTCTGTTTTAATTTAATTTTAAATATTAACATTTTAATAGATTTTGTTTTGTGTATTATTATACAATTGAATTTCGTATTTAAGGGTGTAAAAACTACTAACTGATCGAATAAAATTTGTTTGATAAAATAACATTATGTACATTTTGTGAGTAAAGTATACTCTACTATTACCTATACTTAATAATACCGCCTATTTTTAAATATTTTGTTCCTGAATGCTTTTTTTTTCTATACTCGTGATAGTAATCAAAAAATCAGCAAATGTCCGGTTAATTCATTGTAAAATACGATCCACATCTGTTCTATAAATTTTGAATCTATTGTTCCATTTCGCCCGTTTCCGGAAGTCCCATACTACTATACTATACGGCTATACCCAATAATTTTATAGTTAAAAGCAATTGTTTTTTTTTTTTTGCTTTTAAAATGTCCTGTTTTTTTTTCTAAACGAAATACCTATATTTTAAACGTTTAATTTTATTTTGTTTAATGAACTGTATAAGTGCTTCTATAAGTATACATTTGATTTTCTGATAGTCTTTGATAGTGTCTTTATAAAAATCGTACCTAACTTCTAAGATACTTCAATTATCATAGTAATATATATATTTATATCTATAATATTTAATATTAAATTATAAAATTTTATAATACGATGTATAATGAGTAATGAATAACAACTAAACAACGATTTAAAAATTAAAACTGTTTGAAACATTCAAATATATTATAATCTTCAGTACATATTATATTATTTATAACTTTTTTAAATAATAGTTATGTTAAATAAATAATTTATATTAATAGATACCAAAAAAAGTAAAAATACTCTGTGGATTTCGTTAATTAATATATACCTATTTATATGTAATTATACAAAATAATATTCTAAAACAAAATCATTTCTCTCATTTAACCATCTACATATTTTGATAATTTCAATTTTCATCCACACCTACAGGTATAATTTTATTATTTTTTGCTGATTTTTGTGTATAGAGTACGTTTAACATAAGGTTTTCAATTGGCATTTAATCTATGTGTAATTATATATTTAAATTGTTCGTGTTAACAAATGATGATTTTAGTAAAATATATTTTTTTTTATACTATAACTTTAATAAAAACAATGTTAAATAGAAATTTGTCATTTGAATAATCTTTTCAATGTTTAAAAACTTTATTTTCATTTTCAAATCAATATTCTTACCAGAGAGGGTTTTTTTTATTCAAAATAGTCTTACCATTTTAAAAATATAAAATACTTTATATTGCATAAAGCGTTTTCAAATTGAATTAAAAGTACAATAAACAATATTATGATATCACACTGAATCATGAATTTGAAATATATTAAAATATACAATACAATGATAAATCAAATATTTGTACCTATTGTTTTTCAGAAGAAAAGAAATGTAGATTTATTCGAGAATCTGGTGGTTAATGGTATTATTTTTTGTCAGTCTCAGTTTTGAAATGATAAAAAAAAAAATGAACTAAAAGGTTATGCTAATTCCTAATTAATCAGTGTAACTAAATTCGTATTTGTTCTATATAAACTAAAATTATGTAATTTTCGATCTTAATGTCAGCGTGGACCTAATAATCAGATATTTATTTAAATAACCTATACATACTTGTGTCTCATTGATGTAGTCTGTTATACAATTTTACAAGCATCTATTCGTTTTTCTCGTTTGTAGGTATAATAATAAACAATATATAGGCGCATTTTATTATTATATTATATTTTATAATGTGAAAATTGCTTAAAACGAAACGGGAACTAATTTAGCGTTCGAGGAATGAAAGTAGACGCAATGTGGGAACCTATTCGACCAGTGTCTATCATACTGTCTCGGAAACCGTTTCAGTGTTAGCCAAATTATTATGCTTCGTGCATTTAATAAAACAATTTTCATATATTACTCATCGTTCAAATCTTTAAAAGATGGGTTAAGTGAACGCGTCAATGAAGATTAATCGTTCAAAATCAAAATTTAATATATTTTATTATATAATTATAATACACACATATATTTTTTTTTCGTGTAGGATCTATAAGTGAATTAATACTTGTAGTGGGTCGTTGAACAAAATCTACTTCGAGCGAGTAGCTCACAAACGTAGTTTATGGCATGGCGATCACGGTGTTATGTTGACAGCACTAAATCATAGCCCAGAGATCTTGTAACGGTTCAGGCACTGAAATTTTTGTTTTAGTATAATTTCACCAGTACATTTTAAAATAACGATCAGACACCGTTTACTGTTCATTAAAATGTATACAATATTTTTCACAAGTTTAAAACAAAACAGGTAAATATATAATATTATTCATCATGAGGTAGGTAATATGGAATCTGATTAAAATAGCGTGTGGGATTAAAATGCTCAATACAATTGTACTTTACATACGTAGTCGGTCCATTAAAATATTGATTTCCATAAATTAAAAACTGAATTTATTATTATCGTTTTACAATAAAAGTCCACAGAAATAATAGTTACCCCATAAAAAAAATTCCAATTTCACATTATATTAAAACTGAAAACGAGTAGAAAATTATTTTTCACAGTTTGTTGTTTTGTACGTACGGGATGTTGCTGACACGTGAATTGTATTATTTTTTACTTCTAAAAAATAAATCGTAAATTGTTGGTGGGTTATTATAATATATATAATATACTATATGGTTCGTGTTTACAATATTCGACGATAAGAAGTTTTTTCCAGTTGTTTCATTTGACCGCGACCATTGTAGGTTGTCAGTTGAACGTGATTATCATGAATATTAAATTTACTAATTTATACCACCTGAAAATAATATATTAAACCCATCATAAATATAGTTCCGTACGGTTTGATTAATGCCATTGTGTCTGTATAAAAATCATTAACGAGTCTCTATAGTCAGGTATCGGACCCATCCGTGGCCCGTGAACGCTCACTTATATATGAATCAAATGAAAAATGACAAAATACATTATATTTGAACATTTAATGAACATAGTGACCCGGGGCCGACGGAATGAATTGTTATGGTTGCGGTTGAACGCTCCGACCGATGGCGAAGGGCAATCACGGCGGCGGCGCGAGATGTCATATTAGAATTATATTTTGGATATCGATACAGGTGATGCATTGCGTGTATATAGTTACACGGCGAGCACACGATGCTGATTAGTAGATTCACGTGGGCGAAGTAAATGAGTTCGTTATCTTTACATTCTCAAACGTATTATAACACCCATATGTACACGAAATTATCATCATAATAATAATATGATGCTTGTTCGTTATTTCCGTTGGAAAATAAAATATATGCGTTTTCTGCGCGCCCAAACGAATGTCGTGTCCGTTCGTTTTTACGTCCAATCCGTAGAAATATTTATCAAATTCTAACATTGTTGTATGGTTTCTTAATAAATAAAAAAACAACTCGAATTTGCATATTGTAACTTATAACCGTGCGTTGTTAAGGCTCGGCTTATGTGTGTTTAAAATATTGTTCGGCGTACAACAAAGGCGTGTTTGACATTAAAACAACAGGTTTTAATATTATTTAATTAAATCATTAAACACGTTCTCTGCGGTGATACTATCACGAGCTATTAAATTACTTATGGGGGCCAGAAATGTTTTTTTGTTCGTTTTAGTGTATAGTTTGCAAATTATTCTCTATAGATAGTAAAAAAAAAAAAAAAATCGCCTTTACCTATATTATACGCGCTTCATGTATAATCCTAATTTGCGATAATAAAATTGATAAAATCGGATTGGGCGTTAAATTAATTCAAGACATAAGACGTACCTATAACAGACGCATCGAACACCTTACAATTGTATGTGTTTAATATAGTATATTATAATGCTATTACAGGTACGAGTGTACCTACATACCATCGACCCATTTGTGCAATGACCTCCACCCCCTTTATACATATCTACGAATTTGATTTAAAATAATATGTGACCGATAATCAATTTGGTTATTATTGCGCAACGTATAGACTTGGGGGCCGAGGCGTGCCACATCGTCCTGACATCGTATATTATTTGTCCCGATTATACATCTACTAGGTATTTATTATATTATTATATGTATATATATTTGTTATACAGTATACTATATATAAATGAGGTACTTATATAAATAATTTTTTTTTTATTAGCTGAAACGTTTTGAGAAATGACGATAAAAAAAAGGACGTTAGGATCATTGATTAGTTTCATTAATCAAAGTAAAACCGAATATTGTCCGGAGATAACCATCGGCTCCCGCGGTGCCCGTCCATCGGGTTTATTAATTCCTCGGGTATATACGCGATCCGTCCGTGGGGGGTTCCGCGGGACCACCACAATCAGTCAAAACTTTATTTTTTCCTCTCATTTCGACCACCTCTTTGTTAAACACTCATTTACATTATTATTTAACTTACGTCGATCTCTTCTCGGACACCACCGGATTAATAATGAAATACAACTCGCGTGTCCAAATAGGTACAATACTCTGAACGGCGTGTGATGTAGGTACTTATATTTGCGTCTAGAGAGTTATGCACTATATTACATAATGTATATGTATCAAACACTATGTTATCAGGACTAATTGAAAGCAAACCGGCTGTGCTAAAAGGTACCTACAACACGTCTTGTGCCTACACTGCAGTCTTCAGGTGTATCCGGAAATGTGTGAGCGTGTTTCTGTTGCAAATATAAATGAGAATAAGAGACTTTGCAGCTAATTAAGGATCTTATTCCTATCGAAGTAAAGATAACGTTTTATGTCGATTTTAATGATTTCCGTTTTTCGGTAATTTGCACAGATCATCACGCTGGACTCCGTCACGTGGTAGAAAATACGGAAAAAATGATATAAAAGAAAAATACCTATTAACGTTTTTTTTAGAGATCGGAACGATACAATTAATTACAATACATATATTTCGAATGAAACAAAAATCAGGTATTTAATAGTTTATTCTGTGTGAAGAGTATCGTAGTGTCTTATCGGATGGGAGGAATTAATAATTGCCTATACATATACACTGTTTGTGTGCATATATAACGTTCTGAGTGGAAAAAATGTGCGAGAATAGTTGCCAAAACGCAGTTCGATTATATCCGATGGCCGACGGGCAACAATTTTTTCGCATCAACAAATTTATATGAAGACGCGACGCAATTTCGTATCGAATGCATCCAATTGTTGGGTCACATTTTTCAAGTGATAGCACTCTCGTAAATTACACTCGCGCACTCTCCCGTCGTCGACATTTGCACGGTGTCGCGCCAGCGCTTCGTTTCGTTTTTAAATATCTCATTAGTATTTAGCATTTTTTCTCTTCGTAATACACGCGATATTTTTCGTCGAAAAATAGGTATTGATCCTCTTTTACTTTACGCTCATTTAGGACGACTCGTGTGCACATGCATTGTCGGCGTGGAAGTATTAGTAACATGTTTTATCGCGCGATAAAACGTTCCTACGTAGAACGTATTTTTAATTTTGATTTATGAAAATCTATAAAAGTAACACACAATTATAATAATGTAAAGATATTGTAGTGCATGATCAATTATTGTCAATCGAATCGTATACGCGTACGTCAATCAAACACCGAATTAATTTAGTTCTATTATGTACCAATATCTGTAGTACCTGTAGGTACGTTTTTCGGGAGAAAAAAAAATCATAACATTATCGATATTATACAGAGTGTAACAGAAATATTTGACGATTTTTTTTTAGTGTTGAAATCGTATTGCGTTATTGGACCGTGTCAGACCATCTCAATACACCCTGTAGTATATATTATCGGATTTTAATGTCCAAAATCTTTTGGAGGAAATCGTATGGTATATACGCTTCACGTGTGGCCGAATTTAAATATCGAGTTGTTTATATAAACGTTTTTATTGTTATTTTTGTGTAACATTGACAAACAAACTTCACTTATGTATGCTGGCACGTGTTTGTCGAAAATGAAGTACAATAAAAGGTCAATTTAATGTGTGTTTGTATGTAAATGCGTGCGCGGGCGCCCGTGTATGTATTAAATCAATCGACTTAAATATAATTTTATAGTCTCCATTTGTTTGCATTCGTGTACGGTTACTTCACGTGTACAAAACAGTATTTTATTCGAATGATTGTTTATAATCTATGCATCATAACGGGTATTTACAATAAAACGGTAAACTCATAATATGCAGGGTACCTATATCACCTATTACTACAACATGACTATTTAAAGTAGTTATAGACAGTATATATTTTGACGGATAAATATGTTTAATATATTATATAATTAATAATTTAGCACGATTTTGATTTAATGTTTATTGTTAACATTGATTTTTGTATTTATGTTTCATATACGTAGATACTAAATTTGAATAAACACGTAATATAGTTAATAAAAATTACTATAATGTAGGTAATTAGCTGAAATGCGTTATAGGTTAGGTACTACCTACGTGTAATAATATTATATATTTCTTAAGTTATTAATATTATAATTATTGGAATAATTCAAAATTGACATTATATTTTTATGAAAAAAATATAAGTATCTAGATATTTTTAAATACACAATTTAAAACTAAAAAAATATATGAACCACAATAAAAAAATTATATATTCTAGAATATTTTTCGATTATATTTTAGGTTTTGAATATAATATGTACAATTTACATACTATGTATTTTAACTAAGATAAAAAAATTTTTTTTTATGAATAAAACACAGAAAAAAGTTGAAAAATTATAAACTTAGTAAAAATGTAAACCTAATTTGAATGTTTATCGTACTTTAAAGTGAAATTATTTAAATTTTTTTTCATCTTTTCAGTTTTCATAAATTTGTATGGAAAAATCTCTAAAAACGCTATAATAATTATATATAACACATCCAATTTTCATAATTTCGATTTTACAAGCTGAAGTAACAAATTTATAATTTTATAGAAAAGTTATAAAAAGTAATTTTAGTAGTCGAGTAAAAACATTGTATTTTTATCATTTAATTATTAAAATTTCAAAATTATAGGATTTTTGGCAAAAGCTGTGAATTTTTTTATGGAATATTTTTGTTGTTAATAAAAGAAAAAAATGAAAACTGCACTTATAAAAAGTTAAAATAAATATATTTTACAAAATATCTACAAAAATGTCAAATTATTCAATAATTTGAATGCCGTAAAAGATCATAGAAATAATAGGTACCATCCTTATTAGTTTAAATTTTAAAGTATTAAATATATTTTATATAAGTTTTATGATATTAAATTTATTAACTACTTTGATAAAACTCTAGTAATTTTTTTTTTCCATTTAAAGTGAATAGTTTAAAAATGTATGATCTTGAAATTATAGATAAACGATTAAATATGAATAGTAATAACAAAGATGCATTTAAATTATAAATTATATAATATTATAGGTATTATATTTTATACAATTTCTTTAATTCGTTACGTCCATCACAGTACCTATTAACAATTTGAGTTTACATTTGAATGGAACTATAATATAATCTCATCTCTAAAGAGAATTTAATTTAGATAAAAAGTATTTCTATCAAATATTTGGCTAATATTATATAGTTGGTGTATTCAATACAAATTCACATTAAAAAAGTTATGAACAGGTAATAACGTATAGGTATATGGCATATAGATTTTGTTTTTTTATAACATTTATATAGTAATTTTATTATTTACATATTTATCATAGGATGTTAACGTCGGACTAGATACAAAATACATATATATTTATAGTAACATTTATTATCATATAACTTCATGGTTTCCGACAAGTAAAAACCTTTACAAATTCAATAGGTGTTGAATACAATTAGGTACGCACTCCAATTTATTGGAATTTTCACGCATTAAATAAAAATAAACTTCATAAATCATATAGTCTGTGTTCATATGGCTTTATTTATACAAGAAACATAATGAGTTTTACTGTTATAGCAGTCGTTACCCTGCAATAATATGCATACACATAGATATATACTTTATAATATGTTATATGTATTATAAGATGAAAAGACCAATTTCGAATGCATAAGTAGTTATTACGGACAACGCGCGTTTCGCTCGTTATACACAAAAAATTAAATAAAAACTAGCAGATGAATAGGATACATGAAGTTTGGACATCATTTCGAAGAATGACATTTTTCTTTATCTACTTTGATTTGCGATCATTATTGGGTCAACCGTTTGGCCAAATTATAGTTTACCAATTTAGTGGCGGACAGCTACTTAAATACATATTTTATTGTTTAGTCGGTGAATTGAATATATTTTGAAATTGGTTTCGAAAACTAATGACGTTCACAGTGGAAGCAAAAACGTTATTATTATAACTATATCGTCGTGTGAGTATGTTACGAATAGGTACTGTACACCACGAGATTGTGTATAATTTTTGAATATTAAAAAACGCATTTCTTTTCTTTTTAAAATATAATTTTTAACCGGTGTGTTCGATTTAATAGTAAAATTAATAAATAAATAATAATAAAAAAAAGAAACTATTCCAACCAAGACGTCGCAGCACACTCGATTGTAGAATACCTACGTCGTTTTGTTGTGATTAGTAGACGAGATCAGACAATTTAGTCGTCGTCGTCGTCGTCGTCGTCGTTGTGTTTGCGTTAGTGTTCGATAGCTGAACGATGATTAATTACCCCGTGTTCGAATGATGTCACGGAAAATATTTACGGTTGTTTTTATTTGAATTTCATCAATCCACGATGACATATTTTACGGACAATCGTTATAAGGTATGTGTGGTTTTTATTCGGCAATCACTTATCCAAACACAGGCCTCGTACAGTTTATCAATGGAAACCGGACAGGGGAACGGCCTATAACCAGTCTACTAATTTGACAGTTACAATACGAATAACTTTCCTGTTGGTCCCGAACAACATTCACAAGCAAGACGTAAATGCGTTTTATTAAGACTGTATACATGTATAAAATATTGTAATTATCAGCTGTATTCTGTGTTTATTTATGTGAATACTAAATACATATTATTATTATTACTGTCGCACCTGTACGTTGTATATACGATGGCATATTTGGAAGCGAAATACGTTGAATGGATGGAAGTTAATTGTTAAACAATATTTATAATGACGATGACCACAGACTACGCAAACACGTTGTACAAGAATCCGAGTTTTATGTTATATTTTATTTTCGAAATAAAACAGACAAAGTTAAAAAAAATTAATACTACATACGTGCAATAGTAACTGTTATTTTATACGACGCGTACATTGTGCATATATACACATGTTTGTCATTTGGGTCTATGGAGAGTTACATATTATAATACTTACAGCGATAAGTGAAATTATTTTACATTGAGAAATTTAAGTATATATACGAAGGTCTCACTGTGTTATGTATTTCTTTCGGCCGTAAATATGTACTTATGACGGCATTGATATGAAAGGCTAGGTAGTTTTTATAAAATTAAGAATATAATTAAAAAAAATTATAAATGCAACTCTTTAAGTACCTACTTAATACCTACAGAACAGGTTTTCGTAAATGCTAAAATAGTCAAGATGAAAATAAAAACAAGTTAATAACCAATAATCTAAAAAAGACTGAGTATTTATATTTTATAATTAAATTGAACTATGTTGGTACAGTGTACAGGGTTGTAATTATTGTTTTATAGCTGTTTTTTACGTTGGTTTTTTTTATTTTTTTAAATATGTTTCCATATTCGAAAGCCATTAAGTTTGTCTACTATAAAAGGCGTTGTATTGAAGATAGACTCGTCTTATTATTTTTCAGTCGTTAAATTTGTTGCTTTAATGAAAATTATTATTACTATTATTATTTTACGTATCCTACTTTGGAAGGACTATAAGTGGTCTACGTTGAGTAGAACTCAACTGTATTACAAATAAATTTATAACAAGTATATTAATTACTTAAAACAGTTTTTGCAATGTCAATACGAATTACTATGGTTTTTAAGTGAAAAGTAGTTTTGAAAAATTCAAACTCGTTTTTATTTTATTGGTACCAAATTCCAAATATTTCACGAAATAGAGATCGTTGAATATGACCTCAGAAGAACCAGTACGATGGAGCCACAAATTCATATTATTAATTAAATTTAAAAAATACTTATCTCAAAATGTATTTAGTTTGAAACATTAAAGTTGGTCATATCAGATAGATTTTATTTTTGCTACTAATCGTAAACAAGTATTTAATGTATTTAATAATTACCTCTGCTAATTATAACTAAAAGACCTTTCTAGAGGTCACGTTAATTTTTGAAAGTATAATAATCTGTGTAATAAATCTGAGTTAGGGATAAAATATAATAGTAAATAAAAATTGTTAAAAATAAATATTTGTCGATTATACATAATACTTAAGTGTTAATATACTTCAAAAATTTAATGTCTATTGATAATCATATAATTTTTACTTATTGAATATAAGTATATAATTTGCGGAATATTATCTAAAATGTTAAATTAGTCTCAAAATTTCTTAGTTTGTAGATTGCATTAATTTAACGGAACAGAAATATTATTATAATAATTAAGGTATTTTGCTAACGCAATGTCATCTCATACATATTTTCAACGGGAGTGGAACCGGTTTAATTATATAAATTGATAATTGAATGGTTAACAACTTTAAAATATACTTAAATATTTAAAACTACTTCATTACTATTTGTACCGATGCATAAATTACTTATTTGTTATAATTTCCAATAGATATATTAGTAAATTCAATTCACATGATAATTGATAGACAATCAATTTAAAAGTTTAAGACGTGAAAAAATAAATAAATAGTTTCAATGTTAAAATTTCAATTAAAATGGTTTTTATGCCATGGAATTTATGCATTTGTTAATCACGCACTTATTATGCAGTAAAATATCACGTTTTTCCGTCACAAATCAAATTTTAACGCACGCAATTCAATATTATAGTGTTCTCATTTATTCTTTCGCGTATAATATAAGTATCGTTTTGAGAAGGTAGATTATTTTTCTAATAAAAGATATTATTTATAAAACACCATATAAAACGATATAAAAAATAATAATAAATCGGATTATACATATTATAGAAAATTTTTTACACACATTCTGTTTCCGAAATAGTAATTACATAATATTACTATGTATTTGTATAGCTTTACATCATACCTATGCAGCGTATGATATTCTACTGTGTAGTGGGTATAATATTCGTATACATGTACGAATGGAATTATACGTTTAACTTTGAAAAAACAGTTTTATACTTTTGTATTGTACGTAAAAAAAACGTCGAAATGATTGTTCTTTTATTGATTATCATATTTTATCAATGGTCTAGGGCCTGAATTCAGGTGGAGTCGTATAATACTCGAAGATATAACACCTGCAGCACATAATAATATATTGTTATATATGAGTGAACACACTGGATTGCGTTTAGGATTTGACTTGATATTTGTCGAGAAGTAGCAGTGCATAATCCAAGTATAGTAACGGCATGCCGAGTGATGGAAAACGAAAACTTAAAGTTTTTCCAAAATCTCTGCGCGGAATACAACAACTACTGTATAAGGACGATAAATATTACGTAGTTCTGAGGTCGCGCGGACGTCGCCGTACGCGATGTATAATAATGTACAATATAATATAATATAATAATCATTTTGCGACTGTTAAACGAGCGTATAGTTTTACTGGATATATTTATTGTATACGTATATACATAAGATAATAATATTATGGCGGTTACGGTAAATGACGCATTACATCGTCTGCGGATGGGTCGCCGTTGAATAAAACCGTCATAAAAAATAAAAGTAAAAAACAACGACGTCGTCAACGACGACGACGACGACAACGAGAGCAAAGTTCGTTGCATTGTAGATTTATGAAAACGTCCGGCGGTAATACGCCGGTTGCGTTAAAATATATACGTATATGATATACTTATATACCTTTGTACACGATGATGTCGTTTATAGTCCTCCTCTGCCACGTCTAACCAACCGGAATGCAATGGTCACCATATGATGATGACGACGACGACGATGATGATAATAATAATAATATTAATAATACTGTGATACTATTGCGGCAGTGCGCGAAAACGAAGAAAAATACTATATATTTCCCATTTGCACGACGAGATATTTTCGCCCTTAGCCTTCGGAACAGCGGTTGCGTGTGTTTGAGACATTTAAAAAAAAAAATAAAAAAATGAACCCTCTTAACATCAATAACAATAAAATAACGAAACTTGGTTTTTTCCCCTTTCCACTTCCAGGCCCACAACACCTCTTTGTCTTTCTCGCTCATTCTTCGCTGTTTGTTACTTCTACTTAGTTTTTCCGTCTCTCTCTTTCTCTCTCTCTCACACACACACACACACAACCGCACAATGATAATAACTTCGGTGCCGAATTCCGCCCATGTAATTGCGACTGCCTTTGTCTCCTTTTCAGCCGAATTCTAATGAATTTCCAACACCGCCGCCGCCACCGCAGTCACGATATCGGAGACTTGTACAGGCATAATAATATGTCATTGAATCGAGTTTTTATTGCGACCGCGACGTTCGTAGACACGTCATTATGGTACGGCCTTTGAATTTTTTTTTTAAACGCGCTCATTGATCGATTTGTTTTAAAACGCAAAAATAAATTTTCTCAATGCTCCCGCGAGACTGCTTTAATACGTTTTATTTGACCAAATTTCGTATTTAATCCGAATCACTTTATTTGAAGCGTCGTTTCGTGTATTTTCTTGAAAACGTATAGTTATATAACGTTATTACAAATTACAATCTAATATTCTATAATATCGTATTTTTTATATTCTATATTTATTACCCCATTGTTTTCATTCCTGTATATTATTTATTTTGTGAACTGTATGTTAAATATTTCAATTTTGATAAAATTATGGATCAAGATTTTTGTTTTGTCTATACCTATTTTTTTTTTTATTATTGCGAAATAAAATATAATTTATTCTCGATTTAATTTAAACAGAGTAAATCTAAAAATAATTTACAATACATTTATTAAGGATTCAGGAAATACATGTATATATATATTAAATAAATTCTATATTGTAGGTATACAGTTGGATTTTGTTTGGCTAACAATACAATTTACATATTGTTTTTATAGTGATCCAGATAGAACCAATCGGAATTTTATAAACCAATCAAAAAGTACTACTGTGTATTCATTAATCGCTATAATATAATATTATTAATTATTGTATATTTATAAATTAAAGAAATAATTTTAAAGAGAATAGTACCTAGCACCTACCATAATATTATTTTTAATTTAACATAATAATGACACATCCTCTTTTTCTTAACTGAATTTCAAATCTTAAAAAAACACACATTTAGAACAAAAAAATATAGGTATTTGTAAGATTTTATAGAACTATTTGGATTTTAACTTCATAAATCATAACCGTTTTTTTCTCATCAACTTATGCATATAACAAAAAAAAAAAAAACAATTCTTGACATAACACAGAACAATTTTGTTAATTTTTGTATTGAACAATCATTTAAATCATTCAATATAAAGATATAACTTGCATTTAAAATTGTCCTCCAAAACAATTTGATTTTGAGAAAGTATCTTTAGGTTTTCAGTCCGCGAATCGCATTCCTTTTGTGGTTAACATTATTCATACTTAAAAATTCAATACATAAAACTGTTTTTCTTATCATGTCAAATGTATCTATTAAATGTTATTAAATGTTATTGTATTTACTCAACAAGCATCAGTGAATTTGTAATCGTAAGTATTTTATTATGTTTACTGCCTTAATACCATAAATGACTCGGCAAGTTTATATTATAACTATATAATGGTCTTAGTGTTTTATGAGTCGTCATATGCAGTCCAGTAAACACAGTCGAGATAGTAGGCTGGTAATAACCTGCCATACTGCATTTTGCTAGGATAGAGCTTGTACAGAGAAGTTCAGATTGAAAGAACTATAACACCGTGGCTCACCAATACCACCAAGTTCGACTTCCCCTCCATCGCCACCAAGCGAATAATTTCCGGAACATATTATATACCTTTAGGGCTTTTACTAACAAAAAACGACCGCGAGGCCCAAAATCAGTCGAAGAAACGAAATCCCCGCTAGTTGATTTAGTATCATTTCAGCGGCACTTAAGATAATAATTACGACGGAGGAAAATGCGTATAAAAAAAAAAAAATGTAAAAAAACACGAGCCATAGACGCACTATATTTTCTCATTCTTTTCGACTGAGAAACGGTGATTTATTGCTGTATACATGCACATACGGCCGGCCATTAAAATATCAAATCTCGACGTATCCAGAGCTCGGCATCTACCTGAGCGTCACGTCATGATTCATTAGCCAATTATAATAATATTATTATTATTATTATACGCGTACCGGTATATCTCCCGGTAAAACGTCAATCTCGCGCCTTACAATATTAATATTTTTAAACGTTCAGTAAAACTATTATTATTAATATTTTTTTTTTTATACATAATATATCAAGAAAAATTCCTATACGATAGAATTTTCAAGTTGCAGAATAGGTATCAATAAATATTATTATAGATAAAAAAAAAAAAGGTACACAACAGGATTAAACAACATCGGTAAATATTATGGTGTTGTGTAATGTTCAGATATTTATTACATTTTTGGGGTGTTTCATTTCGATCGCTCGGAAAGCGCTGCTATGAGACATAAACGCGCAATAGATCATACAGCGAACCCATTATTTCATCGAAAAACAAAACAATTTAGTTAATCGTTAACTCAATATATTTATTATTTTATAGGATTAATTTTTAGTAAAACACCTATGATATATAACATAATATGCGTATGATGCGTATAATAATATACTGCGGGGTAATAGAATTATATTTGTTAGTGTAACATACAAAGAGCCAAAGCATTGATTTCTTTAAGATTTATTTCATTACGTTATAGTAAACGCCTCGTGGCCAACTCTAATTATTAGCGCGAAATGTTTTAATATCGTAAAAGTGCCCATAAAAACAAATTGGATTCGGACGACCGGTCGGTATTGACATAGTCGGATATACGTACAAGTCGAGCGATACACACTGCATGTACGCGTTCCATATGGATAATATGTTGATATAATATAATATAGTATAGTAATAATAATAATAATAATAATGGTTTGACTGCTTTAATTGAATTTTGGTATTCGAAGTAAATAGAAATTTCCCACGATAATGGGCAGCGCATACAACAGTGTTTAATATAATATCGGCGATATAATGCCATAATATTTTCAAATTCTCGACATAATATTTTTTATACGATACGGAATGTAATAAAACCAAGATAAATATGAACAAATTTATCGTCGCATTGAAAGTAGTATTCATAAAACATATGGGCATATCGAGTTTATATTATCGATAGTATAATATCAATACATTATAGTGAAAATCGTGCACAGATTTATTATTATTATGTATTATAATAACACACAACACTAACTCACGTGTAAAACCAACACCTTGTAACATATCGTATACTCATATAAGGAGCTTGAGAAATTGCATGTAAAACCATTAATGTGTGTATGCATTAAGAAAATGATCTAAGCCATATGAGTAATACTTAATACTCTTTATTGTGTGCTCATATATATATATATTTAAGAGGGTGGAAAGCGTAGCGAATTTCGCAATATGGGCGTTGGTGTTTTTAAAAATAAATTATGGACTTGGGTACATTTTAACGCCATAAAACAAAAATTTAATTAAAAAAGACATTGCCTAGTGCCAAAGCATAGGATTTCGGTTTAATATATAGTTTGTGAAATAAATTATGATGGTTTGAAAACTGGTAGTTTCACATTTTGTGTCTTCCTTTAGTTAGTAATTTAACAACATATTTACATAATTTTGTTTATTGCTTTGTGATGTATTTCACGCACAAACATATGACATTTTTGAAAATTGTACATTGTATGTCTTATGTGACATGCATAATAGAATAAGGCGCAATAAGCAATTCTACAAATCAAAATATTTTTTAATTTACATTGATTATTTTTTTATACGCATAAGATATGCAAGCAGCCCAAGATTCGTAGCTGTTTATTATAATTATTTTTTTAATATATTAAAGAAAACATATTATATTTATTATTTTTTACAAGTTTTAAATCATTATTGAGTTGTTTATTTCATCGGGTTTAAATTCATTTTATTTGGTACAATTAATGAAAATGTTTGTTTGGATTTGCTTCAAGGTTCATTGAGAATATTACTGTTTTTATTAATGATATATTCTTGTCTTGGAATGATCCCAACCGGTTCCGTATACAAATTATATTGAAAAGGGTGAGGGCGGGAAATCATATTCTCGTCTCATAATCAGGTAGATATTTTTTTCTATTTAACTTCTTTAATCGTTACCTCCAAATCGGTTTGATTGAATTAGGTATTTCTATGAATAATAAAAAAAAAAAAAAATAAATTGGTCGACAGTTAATCTATTCTCAACTGAATAATAAATTATACAAGTGTGTATAATAATACAAAATGGAAAAATGCAATAACTGAAGTCTGTAAATAGTATATTCAATTAGGTATATTTAAATTTAAAACGTTATAGAGATTTATAAGAATTCAGTTTCATTGGTAAAAACTACGTGTGTGGGTTATAATTATTCGTTTTTAAATTATACGTGTAATATTTTTAGCTTTTACAACTGTAATGATTATTTTTTTTTTTTGTCCACAATAGTGTTTTCAGTTTATTTTCTTGTGCGTGAAGTTTATAACTCAAGCCGAGTTACATAACCGATCTTTAAAACGTTGAATGACCCATTAGAGCACTAATGGTCCGTTAAAAACCACATGCTGTTCAACGATTTACACTTATTCGGTATTACTGGGCTTATTTTACCACTTTAAAAACGTTTCATAAAATCATACCTTTATTAAAAATAATTCATATTTAATAACTAAACTCTAAAGAGTTTTGCATCAAATGATGATCGTTCATTTTAATATTTTTATCAATTACAATTTCAGTGATTATGAGAATATGTATTAAAAACTTTTACCTTCTAATCTAATTTTCCAATTACAACATGTCAGTGCTTAGTATATTATAATATATTATATTACATGATCACAGCAGTTGCTTCGGATATATTTCAATCATGCAATTTACGAGGGTACAGATAAACAATTATTTTATTTCAATTATATTTATTGTAGACTGATGTCCAAAATCATTTTTAGAAAACTGTATTAAAAATAATATTTATAGATATTAGAAAATATTTATGCGAATTTTATCTACAAAATTATTACAAACCATATTTATTTCAGTGACATAGTAAGGAATTCTTTAGTGTGGAGGATTTGGTTTATTTTATCTGCACATAGGTATGTGCAATTATGTAGCTTGTATTTAGCACATATTATATTACTTAATAGCCAACATATTACATATTATCATGTTTTACCCATATAGAAAAAACTAGTTGACGTATGTAATAAAATTTAACTTATTTGGTACTTAGGTAATACTTGAGTATTATTAAAATAGATAATTATTGGTTAAATTATTAAGCATTAGACTCCTGTGGTATTAATTGCACAAATTAAGTTTTGAAAATAATTTGTTCAACAAGTATGTCATGTAACTGTGTAACACATCTAAACATATATAATATACACATAAAATCTTGAGTATTTTCAAATATAATTTTATTTATGACAGGGATTTTACGCACTTAGTCGCATAAAACTGTGTAAAATAAAATAAATTTTGGTGGTTTACCGTATATAGCCTAAACCACGAGGATCCGACGGTGTTTAACGATTTATGGATGAGGCTCTTGATAGTCTTTAAACAGACGCCGACGATCCAAGGTTAAAGCCTCCGGGAGTTCATAAAAAACAAAAAAAAAAGAAATAGCGAGGCCAGGAAGTATATTATGTACGGACACCAATAATTATAACAAAAAAATAAATAAATAATAAAAGGAACCGAGATTTTTGCAATAAAAGAACGCCGCGTGCGTAAAACATATGAATATATATATAATATATATAGTGTGTATATGGCCCGGTTTTGGTCGTATATATATATATATATGTGTGTGTAATATTTACCGCGTGTGGGGTAATCAAGGTACCTATAGGTATAGTTTATTATGTTTTACACGTGTATAATATTATGGATAGTGCGTTGACCGACCGGTATATGTATAGGGCGATTGTGGTTGAGGGTGCAGGTGGTGGTGCGCCAGAGAAAGGGATGTTTAAAAAGAAATTAAAGGGACTCGGCGGCGGCGGCGAGGTTCTAATTTCGATCCGGGCGCCAGCTAAGTAACGTTGAACCTATAATCATAATATATTTCGGCCCCCGTAGGAAATGTATATTATATTGCAGTAGGTACACACCAGTGTTGCGGGGAAATACACTTGAGGCGGCGGCGTCGGTGGCGGCAGGGCGGTAATTAGAAATGTGGAACACGCGAACATTAGTCGTCGACTCGAGACTTTGGCAAACGTGGTTATTACGTGTCCGGATCCATCATCAGGGGTGGTGGGCATTGACGAGTAATTACTGGCACTTAAAAGAGCGAATAAAAAAATTAAAAAAACGATAAGACCCATTTGGGTAAAAACTCATATTTATTTGTGTATATATATATATATATATATAATGTATAAATCGTCGACCGCCGTTGCGCGCACGTTCCGTGGTGGCGGTCTCTTACACAGTCGTCCTTATCGCTCTTATAATTATTATTATCCACATATTGATCAATAGCGTTCGGCACGATAAAAATGTCGCCCCAGGACGTCGTAACTCTCGGCGCTTTGATTTTTCTGGATTTCGTCCGTTCTTGAGGGAAATCGAACATTCGGTTTTCACCATATATCGAGTAATATATATTGACTTCGCGGGTCATAAGAACATTGTATAATATCATGACAGTATGAATGGGACTCAATTTCCCTTCCCTAACGGCCTTGAACTCGATTATATCGGATTTTGTGAATACGAATAATTTTATTGTCACTAGACGTGCAATTATTATCAACCCTAATTACGTAATTTTTAAATTAAAAATTGAACACGAACAATAATAACCGATGATTATCGCAGAAATTCAAACTCGGCGAGTATAATAATTTTATTACATTTAATTTTATTAATTTTATGTAAAGCTCCGTATCTATAATCACCGCGCATGCGCTCAGTGGCTACGTCACTCAGTCGCTTATCCATTTAGATTAAATCAACCGCTCAAGTTCCATGATAGAAAATCGCATGTACACCTGTGCAATTATTATGGTACCTAGATATATAGCTAGGCACTGGCGGTGCACGAAGCATATTACATCGGTCCGGAAATTCGGGTCGACAGGAGAAGCAAAAAAAAAAAAAAAAACCGTATTAATAAATCCATCAAAACCGATGATGGTGTTTCTTCTTCTTTAATTATGACAAGGGAGAACAAAAAAATAAAAAATAAAAAATCTTTTTAAGGAATGCATCTGCGGATCTACAACTTATTTTTTATTTCTAAATACACATCAACAGCCAGGTTAATCTAGCGTTTTATAAATCTAATGTTTACATTTTAAGTTCGTGGATTAATGTAGGTGTATAATATCGATTTAAAACAAGCGGTACAGGTATGGTAAGTAATGATAGCTTAAATTAAAAAGTATAATTTTGGTAGATATAAAAATTTTGTGAGCAGAGTGACGGTTTCTGTAATAAATGCAAGAAGTTCATAGAGTTTGTTTGGGGTATTGAACTCCATCTCAGAATCCTTGGTATTTATGACAATCGGTGAAAATATACTTGATTGTATTTGGTTGATCTTGTTCGTCCATTAGATGCTTGTATGTTAGATTATTGTGCTAATCCTAAAATATTAGAAAAAAAGTAAATCAATAAAAATTAGTGTATTATAGTTATTATTATAGTGTTTAGTATATTCGAGATCGATTCGTCCTGTTCCCAAGGTTGAATTTATTTCTCTATGTTTGTTGTTATTCAGTAGACGACACTTTTTCGGGAATAATTTATGTAAGATTAGGTTTATTAGGTATTTTTTGTCTGGATATGTTGTGAATTTTCATATAGCAACGCAGGTTTTCTTGGTTGCCTCCTTAACTATTTCATTTCTACAAAAAATTATATACGAGTATGATATCATTAATATCAATTTATATTAAAGTAACATGATATGTTATAAATCTGGGCAGAAAGTATGGCACAGTGTTCAATGTACATAATATAGAGAATATTATACAGAATTATTATTAAAAAACAATTAACAAATTATTGAGCTTAAAATCTTTTACTAAAAAAGAATTTAAAACCAGATAATTATATTAACGGCGCTATTTAGAAGTTAGAATTAAATTACGATTACTAAATGTGATAAAAAAAATTGGGTAATTTTGGTGTCTATAGTGTTGATTAACGACTTCTTAGAACCAACGTCACTCAAAAGCTCAAAGTAGTTGATATATCCATTTAATAGTTTATATAAAACTAAAGAATCGATATAATTGGGTCGCCTTATAGTAGTTATACTTAAAAGGGATTATAGGATATAAAAACGCAATTTAGTAGAAGAAATCACCATTCACTGATATATAATATATAATAACCAGATAACCGAATTCGTATACCACAACGCACCTACATATTATTATGAACTCCAAGTAAAAAATGACGCAAATTTTTCTAAATTCTTATAATTTTTAATTTTTTGTGTTGTACTTATTATCAATAAATATTATAATAAACATGCACTGCATGTAAGACAATAATATTATTATGGAATGAAAACGAATGGATTATATTTTAATTTTTAAAGCATTAAAACACTCGGTACAATTATCTCCAGTAACTGCCGGTATCAGAACTCTAACATACTTATTGTTCGTACAATATGAATATAATTCTATACTATAATAGACCTATGAATTTAATCCGAGTACACCAACATTGGCGTATCCTGGAATTAGCCTAGGAATGGGTTTAACGAATACGAATAAAAAGACAATGATGTAATCTCTCCTACAAAGCTATTTGAATTTTAAAAAAAATTATTAGTAGCAATAATTATTGTTGTTTCTCATCATTCATACGATTAGTAAACATTTTCCAAGTCGTATATGATGACTACCAAGCGTCATTGATAAGAACACAGTCGGTTATTTATGTATTATTACATACATTTGTGTTTATACGACGGATAAACAATATTTTCATTCTTCATAACGTATATTCTGCATACGTAACAACATAAATCCGACCTCTGTAATATTATTATGTAAAATCCGAAACGTACATCACCTATACCTAAATATATCTATGTTTATTAATAAATTCCAATGTTTGTGTTTGCATAAGCGATCAACAGCCAAGTCTTTCGCATTCATGGTTCTGAAAATTGTTACGTATATAGGTAATCCATCAATACCTGAGAATGTTTACCTCGTCGAAGCTAAATTTTTAAATTTTTGTATTTGGAAAAAAAATGTACACAATCATATTTTGTCGGCTCGCGTTAAAAAACGAATAATATTCTTTTGTTTTTGTGAGGATTCCATTAGTCATAGAAAATGAAATAGTTATTAGATATCTATAATAAATTGGATATAATTTCAGACTCGTATTTTATAATTGGTAAAAACCACATGTATACCTACTTGTGTATATGCCGTTTGTAATTTTTTCGTTATTTGATTTTTCATGAAAATCGCACGATCAACTATACTTAATAAATGTTACATGTATGTGTTGTGAATAATATAAAAGAGACATATATATATATATGTACATCGTAAATATCCATGGTTTTCCGTCGATTTTCATAAAATGTCCGTCAATATAGTTTCCTAACCGAGTTTCTCGTTTTCATATCGTTGCCATTATATTATATAATATTTTAGTCACAGAAACCAGAACATAATATTGTGATCGGATAGGAGTCGTTTTTTTTCGACAGAACAACACGAACAACCGTGCTAAAAATCTGTACAGCGGTTAATACCGCGGCAGTCTCGGAAGGGGTAAGTCCTGCACCGAGAGTACCTGTGTTTAATTTGTCGCGGAAAACGCCGCCTCCTTGCCGGGTCGACTATACAATATTATTGCCTACATTTATTATAAAACATAAATCGTATTTGTGTGCGCGCACGTCGTGTAGATCATCGCGGACGGACGAAAGGCGTTTTCAATTATCCGCCGGACCGGCCGGGCGATCGGAGAGCATTGACGCGGCGGCGGTAGCGTATTAATGGACATCGCGAGAACCGCCGCCGCTACTTGTGTTACGCGGCGGCACATTAATCATACACGACGTCCGTCTGTCCGGCTAATTACAAAGTCCGCGCTATGTGCCCACTCGGCGAGTTTCGGCGGTACACACACACACACACACACACACCTTTAACCTCGGTCGGACGACAGACGTTGTGTATACATATACGAGTAAGTGCTGTGTGCCCGCGTACACACACCGCGACCGTGTAATTCGACATACTACATATACGACGTATGCGTTGTGCACGCGTATAATTTTTATACGGCGGCGGTGAAAATGGAATACGCGGGACGAAAAAATGAAATATAATATGTATCGTTATTATTATCCGTTCCGTCATTATTATTTGCCCGTTACCGGGTGTGATTAAAAGAAATAAAATTACCGGTGAGTGTGCAGTGGCTGCTGCTGTTAGTACTATGGGTATGAGATGGTATATTATATTATATATATACCTACACCGCGAGGCTGTGACCGCGTGTACTCTGCACGGCTGTACGGGCGATAGTCGTACGCGCGACTACAGCTTACCGATGCATATACATATATATTCGCGCGCAGAGGTCAACGGCAAGCGGCGGCGGCCGACGAGAGGGACGCGTGAGAAACGAAAAATGTTTTTCGTGGCACTCCTCTCGCGACGGCTATGTATACACAATAATAATAATAATAATAATAATATAACGTTATTATATATATTATACTATTATTTCCGTGTACGGAGCCACCGCCACCGCGGCGTGTAATGACGCGGATTCGACGACGATAATAACAATACAATCATAAACGCGTATAATATTATTATTTTATCTCGCCGGAGACGCAAAAGTCAGCTCTGTCGATAGCTAACCTAACCTTCTGTCGGTGCGGTTCGCGGTGTCACCATCGTTTGTGTCAAAAACGTGGCCGCCAAATAATACGCGTAGAGTACTTCGATGAGCCGTTCCGATCGACCGATGAATTCATTGCCAATCGATATTTTCGTGTGTAGTGTGTGTTTACGTATATAATATTATGATCGTACTTGCGTACTATATTACACTAGTCACTAATTGGAATTGCTACACCACAAACCATCAATTATTATATATATATATATATATTTTCGTTTTTCCGTCGAAAATACCGTCGACCGGCGAGAAATTTACGAAATTTTCGACGCCTTTAACGAGTTATCGTGAAGTCATTATCATTGTCGCCGTAACGCAAATAATACTGCACGCTCTATCTATATATTAGACATCTCCAAAAGGAGAACTTTTACAAATCGAAATCGTTGTAATTTATAGACAAATTAATCTTATGAATCTGACGCGTGTCAATAAATCATGTCCTATTATATTATACGCATGTTACCATTGATAATTTATTGTATGAATGCAAATAATTGATTTACTATAAATATAAAATTGTTTTCATACCATTTTTTTTTTTTTTGTCCATCTTATTACTTGGCACTTTTTACAACTGTGCAAAGTAGTCGAAACGGCGATTGAATATTGTCAAATGTGTAAGGGGAATTTTTCCTTATTTTATTCATATTACAATAAAAATAGCTACTGACATTATAGTTAGCAATATACCGTAATGCTTTGTACCGTCAGCTTTAATATAAGGATTACCTATTGAATGAATTCTTTTAATGTCGAAGAATATGATTATATTGTATAATTATGTAGGCGTAAATTCCGGATTATAGTTAACGAAGTATTAAAAAATAAATGAATACCGACCCGGCCGGCTTTTTCCAGTTAAATGAATTACAGGGCAGGCCTGTCGTAGGTTTTAAATTAAAATTGGCTGTAACGACAAACTTTTGGACCATGCAGATCTCTTATATACATATAGTGACATAATAAGATTTATGAATTACTTACCCATAACTCATAAGTCATAAACATAATAATATATTATAGTATGATTTATTATATAGATAGTGCAACACATCACGCACGATGACATTACGAAGTGTGATCAAAAGATATAATATTATTCGATATTATACTATATTATATTATATGCATAATGTATATCGCATATTATTTATTATAGAATTTAATGTTGATTAAAAACGGTTTTAGTGTTATTTTGGAATACTAATATATAGAATATATATATAGAAACTAGTTAAATTCACACCAAGTTATATGAATATTTTAAGACCCAAAATTAATTACGGTCGATTCCGGATTCCGAAAGCAACACTAGACCGGGGCCTAGTATTTTTTCATCCAGACAATGATTCTATGCCGTGTTTTAGATAAAAATTGACCTCAGATTACTTTCCATTGCAGACCTGTATACCTAGTAACTAATATAAGCACGGTAATTAGGTATTCACATATACATAATACAGTAAGATATAGATATTTATTTAATATCCAATCATGCGCGATGATATTATTATTGTGTTTTTAACCATGATTACAAAATGTATGTAATATTGTTCCACATAAAAAACGCATATGTTGAATTTACAACAATATTGCGGTGATCGAGATGCTTAACGTTTCCGTTTTAGTATATTTTAGAATAATTATTAATACACAAGGCAAACCGATTGAAAACATTTAAACATTTAAGTGCATTGAGAGCTCTAGTGGAAATGACCTGAAAATAAAAAAACACCTTTATTGCAATCCAAAAATAGCCTTGAATAGTAATAATAATAATTAAAAAATATTATTTATTTTCAACTCATAATACAACTTCAAAAAGTATAGGCGTACAATAAAACAATATAATATCAATGTACCTACTTAAAATTCGGATCAGTTATCTCAGATTTCTTATATAATAAGACTTTTAACATAATTTAAACGTGTAAACCGCAACTGAAAAGGTTCAAGATATAGCCAACTATAATATTTTATGCTGTGGCACAGGTGCTTTATGTGGGCGTCTCACGAGAACGCGTTGTCTATTACACACTGCTCTTATCGGACGAAGGTGTTGTTTGAGTGTCGGGTCCGTAACACAAAACTAAAAACTTGTTGATAATTGCCCACGGACCTCGTTAATTCTCTTTTCTACTCGTACATTGATGGATACTCGTGTTACAAAATGTTTTAATGGTAAAATTAATAATCGTTTCGAATAACGTTCTCGCGGTATTCGTTAAAATAATCTTATTACAATTAATTTTGTTTGAAAAAAAAAAAAATAAACATTATATACACATACCTATCTAATATATAAGACTTCAAAACGACTCATATAGGTATACGTATATCATATATAGATACGACGCGGAACTGTGTGTAATTAAAGCCTGATAAATTCGTACCCATTGCTTGAAGTCTGACGGACGTTGTATTTAGTAAGATATTTTTGTTTCGCGAGGTTTTTCTTATATTACACACTGGTGTCGACCGGACAACGAACGCTTCAGATGTTATTAAAAAATAAATATCTCGTCGCTTATCAAACACTTCCGCTCGCAGTGCGTTTAAATTAAACAAATCTCGTAAGTAGTGTAGACGTACAACGCGTATCCACTCATATGCCCTGACGAAAACACGATCGTCCGTGTACAATAATGTAATATTGTGCACCGCGGAGACGTCACGAGACGTCCCGTCCTAATTGGTTCTTCCGAGTTATCCGCGGTTTGCGGTGCGTAGGGGGGGGGCCAAGAGTGACGGACTTTACCTGGCCAGGAATACGCGTAGAGTATGACTCGCGCGGCGGGTCGACTCGCAGCAGGATCTATGCGCAGACAGAAACCTTACGTAGAGCTCAGCGGGACCACTCCTCGGTTCGATTAGGATTGCATTCCGGCGATGGCCGTCGGGAATCGGACGTGGACGAGCTTCCACTGCATCCATATAATAATATGCGCCGTGGCTGTCGACCCGTTCCAATCGTGCGTCACAATATCTACAACACGAAAGACCACATAGTTAAAAATGGATATCGTAACGCGACTTTCGACAGACGGTCTTGTAGTGTGACCAAAACCAAGAGGCATAATATATTTATATTATATACGTATTATGTATGAATCGATGCGGGAGGCAGACGGCCGTCGTACGAGTGCCAAGACGAGATAAGGAGAAAATAAAATAAATCGTATGGTACAAAAGCTCTATTCCGTTTCGACAAGTTGTATAATCACTATACAAAAGTCTGCAACAAGCGCGGACCGACGATTTCATGACAGTTTTCATTTACAGCCGGCCAGAAACGATTGCGTCTACAAACGTATTATCATAAATAAGACCGGCCCGGTTAGATTAGGTTAGATGGAATTGTTTTACGATAAGGTTCGAACTGAGCTTCAGTTAGTCACTGGTTAATTTACTCGACAGCAGTCAATACCAATCGATACGTAGTTTATAATATTGGTTTTGGCCATACACGATTCAAGAACAAACTAAAATACGGAAAATTAATATCGTATTTAAATCACAATTATTACACATCATTAGTACTCGAGTATCGAATTATATTATATTTTGTAACCACGCGTCGCAATTAATTTGTTGCACTGTCGACAATAATAATATGTTTATGAGTAGTAGTTATTATCACTTATATACAATATTCCCATAATGTCATTTTTAGAGTTCAGCACAATCCAAAACTTTCGGGCCTGGACAGGTATCAACTTGTTTTCTAAGACTCGTGCCAGTCAATGATTCTTATCTCAAAAAATATGGTTCCTGAACATAAAAAATGTAGGTACCGTTAATTATCACCTAAAAGAAAACCATAGCGTTATGGTGACTGATGAGTAACTTTATGAGTGGTATTTTTCCATTGTAAACCGTTAACAAAAATATATCTTTAGCCGTACAACAAATGTACAAGCGATTCAGTAATAATATTCAACTGAATATTTCGAGTACAATAAATTTAATAGTTGTAAACAACTCACGCAACAGAAAATAATTAAACATTAAGAATCAAAGACTTGCATCCATCACTTCTATCTATAATTGTATGAATAATAGTGTATACAATAATTTATTGAAAGAATGTGGTTATAAACCCGGTATTTTTAAATACCATGATTAGATTTTTAAAAAGCCTACCGGGCTTATTAAAAAAAAAAATCTCGGCACGGCCTGCAAGTTTTTGTATGAAAATATTACGACCCGCGTATAGGTCTTTAATAATCATCAGATAATTATTTTACTATTATATATTCTACAGTACAACATATTAATGTATGCTCGTATATAATATAATCGATATTCATTGGTATTTTAAACAAATTAGTTTTTCATAATATTTCTGTTTTCGGATACATTAAACACTCGAACAGGTGAGTTTTTTTTTTAATTTTAATTTTTCATTACGATTCTCATTATACTTTCGACGATTTACCGAATACCTATAATATTATACTCGATATTCGATATATTTCAACAAATATGTATAATTATTCTATATATATTTCTGATCGTCTCGATCTCGGAATATGGATAACAATGCTTTGTAATACATATATATTATGTATATCACTGTATCGTATGACATAAGCGTATAATGTATAAATAATACAATATATAACAAGTGATAATCTCACTCGTGTGAGTTGGAACTTTGAATTGCTCATAATAATATTATATGCTACTATATAGGTTTTAAGCATTTCGTATAATGTAATACTATTACGATATGTTTCCAGGTTACATCCGTAAAACAACTACTGATCCGGCCTACAACTGCCGTTTAACATCACACCATATTACCAAGACTGTGTATGACACACAGGTACCTACAGCTGTGCGCAGCATAATGGAAAAGGATAATAATTCAAAGTCTCGGACTTATAATAACGATTACCATTGTTGTTGTACACGTAAATGTTATAATGTGTGTGGGCACATACCTCCGACGCGGGGAAACTATTCATCTTTGATCAATAATAATTTATAAGCAGCGGAATATTCTCCTCGCCCCACCCTCGCAGTGTTCTACAATCATAATAACGATCGTGCTTATAATTTAGTTCTTCTTTCTGTTTATAATATACGTATATGGCGTACCTATATATACATACCTATTCTGTATCAATAATTACGCGGTCCATTCGTTGTGTGCGCGCCGTTTTCTCGGTCCTTTGGCGCTGTGGGGCAAATCCCCGGATGAGTGATTGCTCTCCAATGTTAAGTGGATAATGAGCAATAATTGATCCCGAGGATTCCGTGATCGGCAGTGAAATATTGGTGGAAGGTTGGTTTGATTTTTTTTTTCTTCTCTCGTTTTTACTGCTGTACGTCATAATAATATTATTATTATATTCCGTGGGAGTCGCAAAACGAGACCGTGGCGCCCGGCAGGTTATCGGGTGCTCGAGGACGTTTATAATTTCCGTGCACCGGGGGTATCCACTATTATAAATACCCCGTTCACATTTTTGTTTTTTTTTTTTTTATATAAAACCGACTTATTTTTATATGTATTTATACTATTATAGACGTGTATATAGCTGATGCGTATACGACGTGGCCTATAGGTGAGGTATATACATATTATACTACGTATATTCTTTATATATTTATACGTGATACCCCGAAAACTAGTGTATAGGTACCTATATTATAAATCGCCGGTGTTATAATTATCGACGTGCACCGGACCGGCCGGAGGGCTAGTGATTGATAGACGTTCGTCATTGTTATTATCGCCCCGATTCTGTGCGTGTGTGTGTGTGTGTGTATGTAATGATAATGTGTCGTTTATCCAGCCCTCGGGGAACGGTTGTGTGGATAGAAAACCGTTCCACAAATATAAATATATATATATATATTATACGCCTTTCTTTTTATATAATTGATGCTTCGCCGCTCGAGTAATTGATCTCTTAGGATTTTTCTGTTTTTCTTCTCATTTCAAGGTTTTACTCAGCAGTACGTAGGTCTCTTTGTACGGAAACCTTCTATATGATGTAAGGATCGATATTTACCTATTGGCGAATGATTCGTAAACGTTTTAGATGATAAAACGTCGCCGTGCCAATACTCTTGGAAAATACGATTTTTCGTCGAAATCGAGGATACCGACAAATCGTTTAAAATTTAAAACAAGTTCTACTGCATTTATCAACCATACAACTATTCGATCAATAATAATTAAGAATTCGTATGCTATAATACGTGTGTAATAAATCAAGTCCATAAGTTCGTGTTTTAGAATATTGTATAAGTTGTAAACTTGTAACGTAGGAAGTTGATTTTCGACAGTTTATTCAAAATATAAAAACTACTTTTCGTTAATATTTTTTTTTTTTTTTTAATGGATAGGTATACACTATACAGTTATATAGTTTTATAAACCCTAATAATTTTATTGTTTTAGTAAAAACTTCAACGGGTTTCAGTTGATTTATACAACTATTTTCATCGAATATTTTATCAACATGTGTCGTCCGGTCGTTGTTTCAAAACTCAACGTTTTAAGTTATTCGTGTTGACAACAATACATTACAGTCACAATAAATAAATTAATATACACATGTACATAATTGTAATGACTCTCGGTTAAAATAGTGCCGTAGTGGTGTCCATAATGTAAGCCACCCTCGTTCATTTACAACAGTAACAGCTGAAATTAAAAAAAAATATATATACATACATAACATGTCCAGGCGTCCAGGTGGCCAAACTCGTCATTTACAAACATTGGGGCGGTTTACTTTATTTGCATGGTAAATAATTTGTGTTCGTTTCCGTCAGTCATTATTGGTTTAACGGTGTGTTGGAAACATGGTTTTTCCGTATTGTTAAAGAATCAAACCATATACATAATATGTATTTATGTACTCACCAATATTGTTCCCTACACGCATTAGTCATCACGCGTGTGCCCAGAGCACCTACAATATTGACAGAAAGCCATCGTATATTTGAACGCTACATACGGATTTGTGTGATCCGCTGGAACGGCGACGATTTGTTGTCGTAGATTTTGATTTTTATAAAACCATAATAATACGCATTATAAAACATCGACGATCTAGAATACAACATAATATATTATATAATCAACAACCGTTCGTTATAATATTATATGTTGCCGTACGGGAGACGATGTTGACGGATCGTGTGTACGAGAGACGAACTCGTATACTACATATAGGTATATAATAATATCCGAGATGATGGTACTTTAATGCACGCCAATTTATGTGCCTACCAGCTACACGACGCATTTACTACGTATACCTACTACTGAGATATTACAATATTACTGTGTTTCATCGAACGTTATCGGGTCGCAACGATCCGAACGTGTGTACCCGAAGCCCATATATTACATTGTATAATATTATATTATACGACCGATAATATAACGCACATTACCGTGTGTATAATAGTGGGCCTAAGTATAAGGAGACGATGACGATGGGTACAAATGGCAGTCTGGCGACCCGACGACGACGACGACGACGACGAGCTCGCGCGCTTCGATATCTGCGGGACGGATCGCTATATTATTATGAAAAATGAGCGGAAAAAACGAAAAAAAATATATTTATATTTATATATAAATAAAAATAAACGCAAACTGCAGCCGGCGCACGAGGACCGCGACCGAGTCTCCTTCTTTGGACTGCGATCTGCACAGCCACGAAGCGCAGAACATATATAATACATACCGCGTTAACATCACAAAACAATATGTGTGTGTGTGGAAACTCGGCGGCAACAATGTGCCGGACAATGTGTTATTTTTCGTATTATAATAATAATGTGCACACTGCACACAAACACACTCTCTCTCTCTCTCTCTCGGCTGCAGATGGTTCGACACGATAATAAGGCGACACGCAGCAGCTATAATGTGGCAGACTCGGGGACGTTCGGTAGTGCTGTGTCGGCGGGCTGACCGATAAACACACCTCCGCCACTTCTGCGGGCGAGTTTCGCCGAGGGGTTTTGTGTGACCGCGGTCGGTTCATCGATACGACGTCGAAGCGTACCTCTACACATATTATAGGTAATAATAATAATAACAACGATAATATGATAAGGCGGTCGCTCTATTGTGCATTCTCCCGTATACCGCAGTTTCCGCGTGTGATAATAATAATGATATGATTCGGACGCTAAGGATCTACGAGCTCAACGCACCCGTCGTCGCGGTTCGTATACCTACCTCGCGTCTAGGTATCCTAGGTACGCTGTGTGCATAATATATATTATGACGATTGAAAAGCACCGAGCTGCACGTTCACAAAACCGTATTGTGTTCATATTACATATATGTATATGCTTTCACATTGTTTCCGACGGTATAATTATAATATCGTATAATGGTATTTAGGTATACTTATAGTTTCAAATGTTATGTAATTGCCTATATACAGTAATTTCTAATGCTCTCTCAGTTTTCAACACTAGAAATATCAAAAAATAGCCACAATAATAAATTATAATAGGTACCTACCTATATATTATTATATATGCACTGCATTTCTCAATTGAGTTTCTTATATATACGAGTACATATATTTGTCCAAACCCAGAATTGAAATGATTCTTAGGCTTGATCTCGCATAATAAATTGCCGATAGTCGAGCGAGTTTATTTTCATTACGGATGCGTCATCGTCATTTGTATAATATTAAAATATAATTATTATAATTATGCGGCGAAACATGACGTTTATAAACACACGTGAAAGTTGTGAATCGGTGATCGGGTGAAAACGTTAAAAGATTTAGTATAACGTCGATCAACGGTATTATTCTTTCATTGATGTTATTTTAAATCATTAATTTATCGATAAATTTATATAGTACCCATTGTCTCGTGCGTTCGGTATACAAAGTACAAATACAGGTTAACTGGAAACGTTTCACCAGTTGAGAGATTACAAATTGAAGTATGAATGTAGTATTGTATGAGATATTATACATCATATTATATTTTCATTGTTCTGTTTATTAGATTTTTAAGTATGCAATATTTATTATTAAATATGGGAAAATACTAAAAAGTCTTCAAAAAACATAAAGCATGTTTATGTTTGTAACAATTTTTAGTATAAAATAACTATCATGTTTTTCTTTCTTAAGACACTGCAGTCTGTAATACGTTTTTAAATATTTCTAAACAATTTAGTTAAGGTTACATAATATATTTATATAAGTATCATATTATCGTATATTTTACGATATTAAAATTAATGTTAACTCTCTACTTCATCGTCTAGCCTTACAGGAGTAACATATTTTGTATTTATATATAAATAAATAGAAAATTATCATTCGTATTATAAATTATAAGGAATATATTTACATATATATGCATATTTTATGTTACTGTTAGTGTTAATTAATTCATCTGGTATACATATAATTATCGTATATGTCGTAATAGATTTATGCGTCGAATAATGAGAAATCGGTCGATTCGCTTTTGCGTGTTTTGTTTATTTTATAGCGTCTAATGGAAACCCACTAGAGCAGTGTACTGAACTCGTAAATCGCATCCGTTTTGAGTAACACGATCTAAGTCCTAATTTCGACTGAGCGTGTTCCAAAGTCGATAAATATCAATCGTTATGGCAAAACGAGAGAGCGAGAGAGAAAAGCAGTCAGAAGACAATAACGGCCTGTTGAAAATGTCTCAGGATGATTTATGTGCTCGATCGATGGTGATCGGAATCGGTTTTCTATTTCACTCGAAAGTAGAATAAAGCCACACGTGGAAACGGCGACGAGTCCACTTGTTTTACATAACTTATAATATTCTACCGGTCTATCGTCACACATAGGTACAGCATAATGTAATATCGTCGTGTAGTTATTATAATATCTCATATATGAATGCGACGACGACCGATTGTATATTAATATGTTATTTCGTTGTCACTCAACAAGTATAATGTTATACGTACTATGTACTAAATAAACTAATATGCGTGTGTGCTATTCGACTGTTTTAGATTTTTCTGTCGCTATTTACTATATGTAGTCGTCGTCGTATTTTTTTACTTTCATCCCAGCAATTCGTCTACATTATGATAATATTTTAATATAATTAGTAATTCCATCACAAACTGCATTAGTTCTTTTATGTTGTTTAACGATTTACCGTTCTTGTTCTTGTCTTAATCATTACAACGGGCGTGTGTTCGACTACGGCACTTTGTTATATATACCTATACCCGATTACAGAGCATCACACCCACATTATGCGTCGTTATAACTTACAGGTACAGCATAAAGTATATTATATTAAAGATATACTATAAATGTTTCCGGTCACGTTATATACATGTACTTGGTAACTTATTTACTCGTTTTATCATAACGTTCATAATATGTTTTCACGTTTTATTATAATTATCATTTACATGTAAAATGTTTTCAAGAAAAAAAATATACAATTAAGTTCAAATTATAGTCTAACGTACAATATAAAATTGTGTTTCAATAAAAATTTTAATTAATTATAATTCATCTGTTTTGTTTATTATTTTATTAGACTGATATGTCGTGTAAAATTATAGATACCTATATAAGATTAAAATGTTTATATTATAAATAACATTAGTTCTTAGTCTATAGACTATTTTAATAGCATTTAACTATTTTTTTTTTTTTTTACATTGCTAACTTTAAATAACAAAGAAAATAAATAAAATTTACTCAGTATATTTTAAGAATTATTTTTTATTCGACACGAGTATATTCAGTTATATTTAAATAACGTTGCGTAATAGAGTTGACATTTTTTTGAATACTTATATTGTCAAGTAAAAATAAATCTGAACATTTCATAACTACCCCATTGCTATATTATATCACTGGGGTGCATGAATGAACGTTTTGTTGCCTAACTGACTAGATAAACTTTTTTTTAGGGGTTTATACTTACGGTTTTGTATATTAATAACATCACCATAACTCGATAATCTCTTACAAACAATTCAGTCGCTCTTCATTTTCTATTTTCTTTCATGTTTTATTTATATAATAAAATTCTATAAAAAGCGTACGTGTACACCATTACACATTTATATAATGATAATTAGTAATAATTAATAACATAATATATTATATTTGTTTTTATAAAGTAGTGGTAAACTTGTAAAAATATAATATTTAACGAAAAAATATATTTTTACACTTAATAAGATGGTATAAAAATTAAAAGTTATTTTACTTTTAGAGCAATTCAATGATGTTCATATAATATGATTGTGAATTAACCATTAAATCCTCAAACATGTTTTTAATATGATTTTACCCTCAATAAAATCGCAATATATATTCTTCTCTCGCATAATTTATAACTTATGATTTTATTATACGTTATTTTTATTAATTTATTTTGTATACTTTATTACATTAAGTGGTAAGTGATTTATACTATGTATGTGGTTTCAACCTGGTAAGTGGTTTTATTTAAGTATGTGATTGTAACCAAGTTTCTTATACCAAAAAATTTGGTGTTTTGAAAAAAATCATTCAGGTTACCTATATTGGTTTCGGATGATTGACTTTTTAATGGTTTTTAGGGACGTTACGGGTTTGAGTTAATACGATTTGAAAGTCCTTGCTTATTTAAGAGTGCGTAGTATTTATTATTATTATGTTATTATAACGAAACAGTGATAAATGATTTTTTATCATCGATCATAAAGTATACATTCTCCGTAATCATACAGCTGCACCGTATACATACTTCGTATACATAATATAATAAAAGCGGGCAAGTGGGTACCGCTCTTCTGTGCATAAGGTGCCGTGTGGATCATTATTATATATTATAAGAGTGTTAAATTTGAATCCAATAATAGTTATCATTGTATACGAAAAACGATTCTGAACGAAGATGATTTGTCAGCCTAGAATATAATTTCCAGTGGTTCGTGAAAAAGGTGGTTTATGTTTTAATGACCTGAATACACCAAAATTTAAGTTCTTTTATAATTATTGTAAGCTAAACTTATGAAAAACCTTGTATTAAGTTTTCAACTCTTAGCTACATATACAAAAAATTGTATGAATTATACCTACAAAATAATTAGCAAATATTCAGGAATTTGACAAATTTTTATCAATATTTGAACTTTAAATGCTAAAAAAAAAATTGTGCCTATGTGTTATTATAATTCTTTAATCGCTATAAGAATAACTTATGAGGAACTTTGCATTAATTTTTCAAGTATATTGATAGGGCCAAAAACATTTTATCAACACTTCAGAAAAATTGAAAATTTCAGTTGTCTATAAATAGCTCAACAAAATTCAAAATATTTTGAAAATTAAATCACGTAAAGAAAACGCCAATCTTAATAACCGGTAAAAATTTCACGTATCTACGACTTATACTTTTTGAATAATAACAAATAATTAAAATCGTTTGAGGATAAATCGTTATCGTTACGCTATTTCGTAAAAATTTAAAATTCAAACGGACTTAAAATTTTTTTTATAATTGTTTATAAAATAAAATTGTGACTAACGATTTTTAATTTTTTTTAGCTACAATAAGAACAATTCATAAATAACTTTGTATTAAATTTTTAAGTGTTTTTGGTCATCCAAATTTTTTTTATCCACACTTCAAAAAAAATTTCTTAAAAAAATCAAAAATTTCAATAATCTATAAATAACTCAAAAAAAGTAAAAATTTTTTGAAAATTAAACTGTATATAGATAACACTAACATAAATATTTGGTGAAAATTTCAAGTATTTACAGTGATTAGTTTTTGAATTACAACCATATAAAAAAATTGATTTGGCTGAAAACTGGTTTTGTGTAAAAAATTTCTCCGTCATTTTTTTTTGTTTTTCTCGGTTTTTTGAAAGCTGTTGGAAAATATTATTTATTGACCTCTATAATGCATCAAGGATATTCACTTTTACATAGGAAACCACCCCCAAAGTTTGAAATTGGAGCAATATTTCGACTAGTTATGCTGTACAGACACACAAAAAAAAAAACACACATCATTGTAAAATCAATACATTCATCACTCCATTCAGCATCTGAAAGAGAAAAAAATTCCATGTCGGTTTTTGTGATTTTATTGTATTATACATAAAATCCAATACATTCACTAAATTATCTGATGGTATTGTGGTTACTTTACTACACATAATATAATTTGATAAATAAAGTTACATTTTATTGTTTAGAAATCAATGCATGATGATATTATATTATTATATACAATACATATTAAATAAAAACATCATAAAATGAATATCGAGTAGTATTTAGAACGTATTTTCTTTCAAAAATATTTATCATAAAAACTTATTTAATGGCTGCCGTTTAATATATTGTCTTCCCGAACAATACATAGTTGTGGTCATTAATATAGAATATACAATATTTTAAATTAAAAGATTGTTAACATAATATCTATTCAAAAGGAAACACATGCATTTGCATAATTAATATTTCCAATCACTTAGGCGAGCTTAAAGAATCAACAATTTGAGAAAATATTTGTATTTTTGCATAGAATTCATTATGTAGAACATATTATTTCAATTTATTGTCAAGAAATAAATCAAAAATAGCAACATGATATTATTTGAAAAACTATACTTTCATATTTTCTCATTATAGTTAACTGTTCTTAGGAATAATCTTCAATGAATCGTGACGTGAACTTTTGGTATTTGAATTTTGAATTCCTAACACTACGTAGCTAGGATTGATTGACATTAAAGTGTAAAAATAAATACCTAAAACCACCGCAGTTTATCGTTCGAAAATATTTCATTATATTGTTATGTTAAGCGTATATTATTATAATATTATTTAATATTAAATATATTTTCAGTTGAAAATCAAAATACTAAAACACGTAGGTACCTAAACGTTTATATGAGCATATAGTAGATAACTTATTATTTATAGGATATAAAATATTATTGAAAGCTCTTTGTTGATTCATAAAACAGTTGTCCGGATACGACCTTTAAAAATCATAAATTTATTATTTATTTCAAAATGAATATTAAGATTGTTACTTATGGTCATGTGAAAGGTTTATAAAAAAGTTTATAATACACCGCGGTGTGGAAATGTGTATATAGAGTCGGACTGTTCTTTTTTAAATTATAGGTTACTGCAGTCGATTCGAAGGCATTCATTACAGTTTACGATTAGGACAAATGAAAACGTAGAGTAACTCCACGATCTGAGAAAAATATGGTTGCTTTAATTTTTTTTTTTTTTTACTTCTCGCTAAACCAATCGCTTACGTGTATATATATTTATATTATATATAGTTGTTATTATTAAATTGATTTGATCAACGGCGTTCCCGCAGTGCCCTCAACAGAATTATAATACCATCTTCCCACATTTAAAAATCGGTCCGTCCTAAATTCAACCCATTAAATCCTTAAGGGCATTGTTGTCGGAGCCGCCCGTGCATTTATAGATATATTTAAACTGTATAAATTTTATATAGTGTATAGTATATGTTATTATTTACGTATATACAATAATAATAATATAATGTTATGTGATTTTCACTTTTAAAAACGGACTTTGTCAGTGAATTCCGCGCCCTGTCACGCATATGCCCGCCCGCCACTTGCCGCTGTATATGGCACTATTATACGTATATAATAATATTATAAGTGTGCCTTGTCTTATCGATGATGTTGACAGGTGCATTTCGGAATCCACGAAGAAGGCCATAACCTGCTACATGTTTCGTTGTTAAAATCAATTTCTACCGCTGCACACCTCAGTATAATGTATAATGCCGATTTACAGATTACGCGACACATCCTGCTTATAATGTATATAGGAACTCTTTGGAAAGTTCTGGTTGACTTTGAGATGATAGCAAATATATTTCACGTTCCCATTAGACTGTTCGAAGCGAAACAATGTTACTGCACTGAAATTCTTCAATGTTTTAATGGGCTTGAACTTAATACTCGACAAGTTATAAATGAATATATTGCAGTATACTCTGGTATGTCGATCCCATATAAAAAAAAAAAACACTAAAATATGCACTTATTATTGCCTTTTTTATTTTTGAATTCACATTACTCTAATATAACAACTATTATAGCAGTAGTAAATTTTCAAACATAATAATATATCACTTCAGTTTACAATGGACGCGTGTATTATTGTAAAATAAATAATGTCTGAGAAGTAAAGATATATTTTTGGTCGACTTTGACATCAAAATTTGATGTTTTGATTTTTAGCTCACGTAAACGTACTGACTCTATAAATATTATATATGTTGCCATAAAATAATAACTCGAAAAATATGCTTTTAAAATTAAAAACAAATAGCATTAATCGAAGCTTAAAGAGCGGACGCGGCAGCTACAAAATATTACATATATTTTGTACATTGTACAGTGGACTGTCGAAATCGTGATAATGTCCGCAGTCTTGTTCCAAAATGCAACTAATATCCGGTAAACCGTTATTTTGATTATTGTTCGGCGACGACGCGCAATTACGCAATAATCTAATACGCACACAATGTAAGTTTCACGAGCAACACCCGCGAGTGTGTGTGTGTGTGTTAGGTGCTACGGGTCTCTTGCGGCGACGGCGAGGAGGAGCGTCCGGTTGTTTTTTCGCGTGTCCAGTGACAGTTAAAAAGACGGGATTATAATGGCAATTCACAGGCGCTGCCGGTAATTACATGGAAACCGTGGTGTGTGGGTTATTAGTGTGAATGTATAGGAATAATAATAATAATAAAAAAAAAATGAAAAATATGATTGCCGTTCCAGATTTCGATGTACATTATTTTATATTAATAATATTATGTAGGTATATGGTATTATACGATTACACGCGGCGTTCGTCGACGCCACCACTGCCTGTCTTGTGCGCACAGGGTCTTAATACACATAATATATTATAATATTATGTGCGTAAAAAATATCTTATTCGCAGCGCATAGTCATACTTACTACAGGTAACAACATAGTAGTGTTCAAATAAGTGTGTGCGATTCGTAACGGCAATAGTAGGTATAACATTTTAAGTATAAGCTGCCGGGTAATGTACTCCTATCCGTATATAATAATATATACTGGCCGTAAAAAAGTCATCATTCGCAAGCGCGAATTACGGGTGTAATGTATACCTACTATTATACTATTGTAACGCGATTTTTATTATTTGTTTCATCTGCTGCTCTTCGGTGTATTTATTTACTATTGTACTTTAATCACTAATAGGACGAATGACATTATGTCAAACGTACATTGTTTTACCGCGTGTTATCGAGAATAATTATGCCTGAACAGTAATAGATCGGGGCTTGCCATTTACACAGTACTTTCGTGCCACAAATTTAAATTTAGTGTGCAATAAGAAAGCATTTTGCGAAATTCGCGTTTTAAAGTGGTACTTGCACAAGTTTTCTCAGATGCGAAATGATAGTCAATGAAAATGTCTAAGTTTTGAACACCGCGGTTAAACCGAATATTATAAATAACAAATCAAAAAAAAGTTATACCATATTATAAGGATTAGCATTTTCGACGTGCGACGAAGTGCACGGGGTCGGCTAGTGTAGTTAATAATATAATATTGTCATATTGATGTACGAAAAAAAAAATCGTGTTACAAATAAATAGAGTGAATTATTCTATCTCGGCGTAATAAAATATACGGGAAACGGTCGGCTATCACGATATTTATATTATAATATTTATATACGAATACGAGTATATAATAATATATTGCATTCGATAAATAAAAATTTCAGCGACGATTTTTCTCCTTATGACCCGCGTATAGCTGCGTAACAAACCATCGCCGCGTTACGTACAGTATACATTAATAATTGTATTTAAACGTTTTAATACGACGTTACGATTATACTGTGCCGTTTATACTTGTGACCTACGATACGCACAGGGCCGTAAACGCATCATATTAATATATATAATAACAATAACGGTAATAAACAATTTTTGTATTGTAATCACATACGTGTGTGATATCTCGGATTGGATTAAACGAACGCTAATAACACGGACGGGCGGTGATCGCCGAGTTATTAAGGATAATTGGACGACAAAGGGCCAAGGAAGTCGATCCCTCGTCACGTTTAATCGGACACCGGCCCGTTGTCTTTTAAACAGATATGACATTGCAGGACGCGCAGAAGCTCATCTGGACTTATATCCCTCTCGTCGGAGACGGCATCGTATTCGCGGACGTCTTAGATCTGGGTCAATTATTTTTATTATTATTATTATTATTGCTATATTGCCATTATATTTTGTTCGCCCGTCCCGAAATTCGATCGACTACTGTAGTACGTTAACGGCATTAATTGCTGCACTCGTTCAAAGAGATTTATTTCGATCCTTAGCGAACGGAAATCCGTAATAATTCAACCGGCCGCGATTAAACGCGCGCTCTCGGACCCATTTATTAAATAATATAATGTATATTATATACCAGCGTCTTATATATATATATATATTATAATATTATGTACGTACGACATTTAAATATATATATATATTATATTCAATAGACTATATAATATCATAAAGTACACATAACGACTTATTTAAATTGATCATATATACGCAACGCCGCACGTCTGCTGCACTGTACGTACATTACACTAATATAATATATATATGTGTATATATCTGTGCGTGTGTATAATAATAATAAACCGTCGTCTATAATAATATTCGTCTCCTCCGATTCGAGAGAGGAAACGGTCATTATATTATTATACTGCAGGCAGTGATTTTAACGGATATCATATAAATTAATCGTCAACAGACTCCCGTGTGCGCATAATACACTTCGCAGATGAGAGTACACCTATATATATATATTATACATATACGCGTACGTGCATCTCGTGTTTATATGAATTTTATTTTCTTACTGCGACCAAACGCTTAATGCATTCGCGTGTACCGCGGTACAATATCGTCTAGTTTATAGGCATATTATAATGATATGTGTAGCAGTTACGTATAACGACGTTGACATAGCAAACGATAACAATATAATATACAACATGACGTGTTTTAGTGGACCGCGGTCGGTAAAACTTTTTCGTTCGACGGACCGAACACCAAAAGTAAAATAATAATAAAATCTCGATCCCGCGCGTACACGGCGTCTTTATGGGAATCACGCGCGACGAGGAGGATACGACGACATAGTCGATATTATTGTTTTAAATAACGC
The DNA here is from genome assembly GCA_009835225.1 of Aphis craccivora. Taxonomy (NCBI): domain Eukaryota; kingdom Metazoa; phylum Arthropoda; class Insecta; order Hemiptera; family Aphididae; genus Aphis; species Aphis craccivora. The sequence goes on from VUJU01000558.1 coordinate 95,757, forward strand.
TCGGTCGCGAGCTTATCGGTTTTCGATGCGCAAGACGACCGCAGATGCACGTCGCCGAAGCATAAAAAAAAAAAAAACGTATTCTTTATACGTGTTCGGCGGTATGGACACCGCTCCGTATATAATAACACACTTTACGACCAGTATAATATAATATGTGTTTAGTTTAAAAACCCGTACGTTTAAAGTCCTAAAAAACAAAAAATCGTTGTCTCGAATTAATCCACGACTATATTATACTAAACGGTCCCGGAGAGTTCAAGACAAACAAAAATCGCTTCGTATACCGTAAATTATAAACCGAACACATCACCGATTCTCCGTTGTGCGTTCGAAACAAACTTAATTACGTTTAAAGTATACTATGTACGACTCACGTTGAAGTATTCCAATAATTTTCTGTAACATTAAAATATACTTTCCTCTGGGCAATATTGCTGTGGTGCAGGTGGATTTAGAAAATATGAATTGTTTTCGACGTAATTATAACGTACATGTCGATCATAACACGAACCCCTTTTCGTTTTACCGTACACAACAGAAATGTATTATAATTATACAAGTGGCGTAATAATTGACGTTTCGCCTCCCCCCGAATAAAAAACGTGATTGACTGAGGCGTAAAAAAAATATACGAAAACACTCCGAGGATAATATTATAATAGGTTATAGAATAATATTTATGAACATTATCATTACCTAGATGAATTCAGACTATTTTTATTTTTTTATTATTATTAAACATTTCGGATTCAACTTTTATTGGTAATTTCGCTGCGTCGGGAACTGGATTTTGTCGAAAACTCATTTTTATCAGAAACAAAAATTATTTCTTACCGACCAAAGTATAATATTTCGGCATAAAACATATTAATATATTATACGCTAGTCTTAACACGCATATATAAAATTATAATATGATAATTTTATTTAGTATATATTATATACCTGTGTATAATAACCTTTTATAATGTACATTATAATATCGTATATGAGAAGGTGACATTATTCTTATCTATGCAAATATTAGTTATAGTTAACTGTTATATAAGTTACAAAATATATTTTTCAATTAAAATTATCCATAATGCATACAAATTAAATAAATACTAAAAAAAAATTTTGCTGCACGATATATAAAATAATTGATTTTATCGGCATGTTATATTGGTCAAATATATATAATATTATCAAAGATGAATCCTTATTGGTGGGTTTTTACGTAATACGCATATAAAAAATATACTTTTAAAGTGGTTATACTTAGTGCCCAGATGCCGTGCCACTTTTAAGTGTTCAAAATATTAATAATATAATTATAATATAAAGATATTAGAGAGTATAGGGTTTAATCCGGTACACATTGCTTGTATACAATCCAACTATGTTGGTAGAATGCCAATTTATATTTCATTTTCTTGAAATTCAACACAATAAGTGTAATCAATTGTAAAATATCTATTTAAAAACACGATACCTGAAAAATTAATCTAACGTTAAAAACGAAACGGAAATTATCGTATTCAATAATTTATAAAATTTTTGTTAGACATTTTGTTTGATATTCGGTATAAGGTGTACAAACTTTAACTTCTTCATATTATTTTAAATCGGAATGTTATTAGCTTTCTATTTAACGTTTGTTTAAAATCATATTAGAATTATTTATAAATTCGTATGATAGTTAAAAAA